>CATIWQ010103352.1:0-11973 GCA_949673415.1 Euphorbia schlechtendalii | reverse complement strand
ACCCCTCTCAGCAGTCAAATCGGTAAACACGATGGTCCCTTGATCCATCCAGCAAAAAAGACCATCGGGTTGACCCAGTAGATACTCCGCCACGCGCCAATGAATGTTGGGGCGAATTTGGCGAATCATTTCGGCCTCGCGGCGCTGCGCCGAACTCAGGTCCTTCGCTCGGCGCCAGTAATATGGGTCCTCCGGGTTCCTGTTCCAGCGCGTATGGAACGGAAATTTTCCATCCTTCAAAGGATTCGGTGCACCCTCCTCAACGCTGTTAGGGGCTGGGAAAATCCAAAACCACTTATCTTTAAAATCCCTCACGTGGGATTGCTTTTCCACCGGCTTGGGGGTGGTTTCCCTTATGCTACCCCAAAACACAAATGCCCCGGCGTGAATCGTACGAGGCCTGAAGAAGAGGCGGAATACACGCCCGGAGAGGGTAGAACCTAACTCGCAGCACATCACAGCCAACACAATCCATGCGTTGGGATGTAATTGCCCAGGGTATAAATCGAACTCACGTAGCACATCCACCACCCCAGCGTCTAAAGGAAAGCGGAACCCCCAGCACACCTGCTGGCATACAACAGGAACCAAGTCCTCTCTGGGGGGATTCCACATCACCTCCCCCTTCTTTGGGGCCTTCCCCAAAACCCCACATGAGGACCCGACCAACAATTGAAAAATTTCGGTAGCCTCCTTCTTTTTAATGGTGGTGGGTGTTTGACAGTCCGCTCCTTCAGAGGGAAAAGGGGAGGACGATTCTCCAACCATAACCTGGCGGCGCGAGACAGAACCCGACACATTCTATAAGTGCACTACAATACTAATATTCTAGTGAAATTCAAGTGAAGCTCTACAGAATGCTATGAAAGCAGAGAAACTATATAATATTAGTAAAAATCTTACGTTTGTCTTTTTTTTTTCCTATTCTACCTTTTTTTTTTGGTTTATATAACGTTGTTTTCACATGTATCTCATCATATTGGTAAATGTTGGTTCCTATTTCCTAATGACTAGTTCTATTAGTAGGACACTGAATTGAATATAACAGGAGCACTTCTTGCCCAATGGTTAAACTACTTTTATGTAGATATTTGAAAGTATAAACTTAAAAGGAATAACCACAATCAACATTATATCAACACTATTTAAAATATTATGAGTGGAAAAATGAGATAATGCTCAAGAGATTTAGAGGTTTTGTCCGACCTAGGTCATCTCCTCAAGACCTTGTCTTGAGGAAATGGACTATACAAACAAGAATCAAACATGTATGCTTTACAAGTCAAAGCTACCCCAAACTCATTTCACCTCAATTTTTCTTAACCAAAATTGAGAACCTTATCTCCTAATTTAAGGCTTAATTAAATCCCTTTAAAACCTTAACTTATGAAGCCAAATTTGCTAAATCAATTTTCAAGCTCAATCGGCAAACTCTAGGTGTTTTTGAGAATTAAGTTGTGCTATTTATAACTCTTATAGAGTCTTAGGTAATGTTCCAAAATACAACAAGGGTATGAGATGGGTTTGGTGTGTTGTATAGAAGAGACTTGGAAGAATATGGTTAGAGGTTAAAATATTCAAATCTATGTACAGAGAAGCTTAAGCTTAGAGAAAAAATGTTTACATGTGTAAATCTCGTAGCTGCTGTTGGAAATATGAGATGTTGACATTTGTGGATTGTTTACTTTATACTCAATTACAACATGGAAAACCTTCGATTTGAAAGATAATGAATGTCTCGTGGTATTATATTGTTTAGAACTTTTCAACAATAAATTATTCACCTAAAACGGATTAAAGATGAATGAAAAATTGAAATTTAAAATTTTTATACAAGTTTGGATGCAGCCGCGCTTCTGCCCAAATCAATAGTTTGGCTTGTGGGTGTAGCTAGTAGAAGTTTTTCTTAGAGTCATTCAAGTGTTCAAACTGATATGCTTCATGCTTAACTAAGTAAGAACACAATTATGAAATAAAAATTTTGTCGTTATATGTGTTTATCTCTGTTAAACACATTTATTCCGTGTTAACTCCATTAATCATATATAACCTCTTCTTTTGCTGCTTGAAATAAACTTGAAAAATTGGGAGTTTTAATTAGGGATGTCAATAGGGCGGGGAATACCCGAAAATCGTGGAATCCAAACGATGAGTATAGAGGAAAACTGAAAATTTCTCTACCATGGGTCGGGTTTGGGTAAAATTTCATCCCCGTGAAAAAATATGGACGGTTTTGGGTGGAACCATCCCCTCACCGTTGGATACCTGCACCGCCGAATAAATCATGAAAAAAAAACCAAGTATAAACAACATAAACAAGCTTTTAAATAGCTATTAAATGAATTTTAAATTTAATTTATTAAAAAAATCATCATTCAAACAATTTCTTACTCAAACTTTATTGATAAAAACATTAAGTTTGGTTTTGTTTATGTTATCAATTTATTTTTCTAAGTATATATAAAAAATCAAGAATAACTTTAAATTTTTTCATTATTACTATTTTTTACACTTCAATTTACAGAATGTCAAGATTCAATTTTTTATAGTTAAATTTTATTGATTTATGATAAAATTTGAATACAATCATTACTAGTGTTTAAAAAAGTATTAGGCGCTAGTGGAGCGGCAAGAGTTTCTAAAAGCCTAGGCGAGGATTTATTGGAACCTAGGCAAGATTTAATTGTTAGTCGGCGGGTTTAAGCGTTAGGTGCAGTCAGGCGACGCGAGATTTTTAAAACAATGATCATTACTATACATGAGAGCATTCATCGAAACTCTGTGAATTTATTGTCAGGCAAGGATAACCAGAAAACCGTCCGAACCCCATGGGTGCGGAACGAGTGAAAAATTTCTACTAAATGGGGAATATATGAAACCGCACCAGAAAAGCATTGGAATGGTATCGGGATTGTATTACCCAAACAGAACCTGCCCGATTGACATTCCTAATTTTAATATCATTTTACACAATTCAAGGAACATTAAATTGTAGATAAAAATTCATTCAAAGCATTCTATGACTTTGTATAATAAAACGATGGGAAAAAGTTTCTCTAATGTTGAAGTCAAACATTAGAGAAATGTTACTTCAATCCTTACCTTTCATTTCAAAATAAAAAGTATAGGAGAGATAAAAAACAACATTACTCTAATGTTTGACCCTCAACATTAAAGAATCCTTTTCCAAAACGATGACACTTCAAATCCGCTTATGTAAATAGTTTAAGAACTGAAAAGACATGGAAAAAAATGACTAAAGCCTGTTAATATTTTAGACATGCCCATTTTATAAAGTAATTGGTCCATAAATGGAAAACTGAAGTGGCAGGTAGAGTAAGATTGAATACATCAATACTCTCTTAAACTTATCTTTGAACATTCATTTATCCTTGAACTTTCAAAAATTTTTAAATAACACCTTTTACAAGTTCAAGCAATGATTAGGAACATTTTTGCAAGTAAAAAGGGGGCAACAATGTATTATGCCCAAGGATAATAATAATAAGGTTGGTTAGGAAAGTTAAAGCTTGCTTTGCTTTGGCAGATGCAATATGTGAATAAACTCACTTCTAAATCCAATTTTTCATACTCAGATGGTATATAGGCAAACTTAGTAAAGTAGAGAGACCTATTCGTCCGTAATGAAGTTGAAAATGCACTGAAATTCAGAAAAGAATGAGTAAATACCACAATTGTTCAACTAAAGTTCACCTTTTTATATCCCTTTTTTATGGGTCATAATCTTTTGCCTTGCTCAACACATTACACCAACCAACCTATATAGCTCCATCATCATGCCAATACATTACTTTAAAAGCCTTTGCCATCAAGGTTTCAGCCAACTTCACTTTTCATCATTTGGTGGCTTCTCATCTTTCTTCTTTTCTTCAGACTGGTAATATATAATTTGAAAGAAAAAAAATATCAGAGAATATATTATACCAAATTACAAAAACAAGTATAACTCTGTCTGTGAACAAAAAAAAAAACCTCAGATTGGGCTTGCAAAGATGCAAGCAGATCTTTCACTGAAGGATCATTAGGGTCAACTCCTGGAAGCTGTCGCAAAAACAAAACTGTCAGCACATCGATTAATGGAGACCGATCAACACCGAGAAAATCCTGATATACATACAGATGCAATCACAGATGACATAAAAGACTGATCCTCCAGCACTTTGTTCATATTCGATTCACTTGATCCCTCCTTTGCAGCAGCATCTTCTTGTATCGACATTTGAAGAGCTGAACAAGCCAGATTACAGGAAAACACGACCGATTAATATAATACAGAACAACCTTAACTAGTGCAGACTTTGACCTACTACAGCCTGTCAAGGCTAACATTAATAAACTTTTAAGAACTTTTATAACTGTGACTGGGGACAAAATTGATGGCTTTGAGATAGAATTCAGCCTAAACATTACATACACAAGACAGCAGATCCTCAACCCTTCTATTTTGTTTTTGCATTAAGAAGAATAGTTCAAGAGAAGGTGTCAAAAGCATTCAGACAAGATCACGCAAAATAGAATTGAAAAACAAGTCCACCAAACAGAAGCATTCAGACAAGATCATGCAAGATAGAATTGAAAAACAAGTCCACCAAACAATTCCCAAATAAAATGAATACAAATGGGAAACAGAGATGTTTTTATGCTAAATCATCTAATCGAGTGGTCAACTTCAAGCTTACTTGCCATAAGAGTCAAAAGTTACTTAATCATATAAGTTGATTAGAAATTGCCAAAATATATAAAACTGGAATAAGAGTTTATATTTTAATCAAGTATTTGACGTTTCCTACAGGTAGGCTTTCATGGAGAATATCATAGTAGTCAAGGTTCTGGAACATCTAAGAGCAATTGGAGCGAATATAAAAATATTAATAAATTGAATTTCAAATAATAGATATAAAATACCATGAATTTGTTATAATGGATGTACATGAAAATATATGGACTATGGAGACCAAAATAGTTATTTTAAAGTCTAGTTAAGTAACCATAGTTTTCAAATTGAGATTCGAATCGAGAATCGAAATCCAAATTTTGAGAATCGTGAATCGAGAATCGTATCGTAAGATTCAGGTGAAGTTCATAAACTTACATATTTATAACATATTTAACATGCTCAACTTAAATTAAGATTAAAATTTAGTCCAAAATATAATATTAATATAAAAACATCGTATCAACTAATTAAATACTTAAAGTTCAGATATTAACAAATATAATGCTAATATAATCTATACATTATTAAACATAGCAATTTCATAAATGCGAAGCAGTAAAAAAGAAAGTACTTATTAACAAGTTCAAGCCTCATGCAACAGACAAAGGTATGGTTTTGAACTGGAAGAGTACTGAATAGGATAGAATTGTATCAATACTCGTAAAGGGAAATGAAAAGATGGCTTAAATTTTTGTTTTTCACTTTCAAAAAGTGAATCGGCTGGATAGTACGATTCACCACCGATTCGCACGATTCTGTGCCGATTCACAACTCATTTCGATTCACCCATAGATTCGAATCTATTTAGGGGTGAATCGAATCGAATCATAAGATTCGAATTGCGAATCGTACGATTTTGATAACTATGCAAGGAACTAATTATGAACTATCAATCAAATTTAAATTATTATCAAGATGCATTTCCTTTTTCGTTCCTATTTCTCTTCCTTTAATCTGCTTCTTTCCATCTCAATTCTTTTAGTTTTTTCGTAAATTCTCACATTTCCTAATTTTCGATTATTTAATGTCCCTACTTCTCTCTTTCCATAATAATTTTTTACTAATTTCAATTCTTTTTTTCCCAAATTCTCTTCGCTAATTTCTATTTCCTTAACTCTAAATTTACTTAGACAGTAACATTTCCTAAAAAACCTAATTTTGGTGTCAAACACACTAGGCACACACCTATAGCGCTTAAAGCTTAGAGCCTCAGGTGCGCCTTCAACAACTAAGGAAAATATATGACATACCATTTAGATATATATATATATATAGAGAGAGAGAGAGAGAGAGAGAGAGGAGCATGCATGATGTAGCCCTTGAATAAAATGGAAGATACCTACCAATAGCTAAATCCTGATCTTCATGAGTAGCGTCCGACATATCAATGTCGTCATTAGATCCAGGAGTTTGCATTGACAATGCAATAGCCTGCTGCAACAGTGCATTCACTTCATCCTATCGCAACATCATTCAAGGTCAGAAGTTTTAAAACGAAAAAAAAAATGATGCTTTCAATATCATGAAAACACTAAGCGGTGCAGAAGCATGATTTAAAAAGATAAAACAATTCCAAATATGCAATTAGAAAAAACCAACCATTGGTGCAGCGTTATTTCCAGATTCATCAGCTGCTTTAGCATCAGTACTGTTAACCATGGAGACATCCTGCAAATCGGATGATGATCCCTCCACCTTTTCCGGTCTAGATGATTCTTCTGCAGCCCTTTTGGCAGCTGCTTCTTGTCTTGCTCTCTCCTCTTCCATAGAAACTCTGAGGGCAAGAGCCAACTCAGGATCTAAGTTAGGGTCTACACCAAAGTCAAAGTCACCCCCACCACGTGCTGCAATGGCAGCTGCTGATGCAGCAAAATCACTTGCTCCTGCATCACCGTTGAATACAGGTGTGCTGCAAAACAATGAATTTCACAATTACTCACAACTGAAGTACTCAGGAATATTGGCGTCACTATAAGAATAAAAACTACTGATCAGATTTCTACTGAATCCCATTTTCTTCCTTGAGAGTACAAATCATAGAAGAAACCCTCATCTCATTAGTAACTCATTGTCGATTATTATGTGTAATGTTGCACGATACTCAAGCAAATAAAACGTGAGATGACATAGCACACCTCACAAGCACATCAGAGAGTGCGTTTGGACCAGGAGGAATGTGAACAATGTGGCTGCTTTCATTATTGTTTACAGCAGCTAGGAGGGCCTCCAACTTCTCTGTCTTTCCATCATCTTCTTCACCAAAATTCACAATATCAAGAGCTACACTGTTCTTTTTCAGTTTCTTTCCAATGAGCTCCAGTGTCTTTTTGTCATATTTGACAGGACTAAAAAATGAAACAAGCAATAAAACATCTATATTTAAACAGAAACAAAATCACCAACCATCAGCCATGGAAAAAATTACCTTCCAACAAAAACAATTATTCTTTGCTGTTGATTTTTGTTTTGACGATGTTTAAGAGCTAGTTGAGCGATCTGAATTGCAGCGGTCAAGTTCACCTCACCCCCAATTTCAACATCTAAACAATTTTTTTTTCAGAAAGAATGATTAAGCATTAGTAAGTCCTGTTTCCATATATACTATAATCGTGGATTCCAAAAAGTATGTTGGCATTGACATGACAAGGAATCTACACAAGTTGTTATAAAATTCAATTTAACTAAATTGTACAAATTTCAATCAACATGTACGCACAATTGTAATGTACCTACTTATTACTTAAATGACCCTGCATAAGATAATCGATGAGACTAATCTGATGTGGGTTGCATTAGAGTTGCTTTCAGAAAGTACATATTTCATCTATTGCTAATATCCAGATGGCTTTTCAGTTTTGTTTCACTTTCCCAGATTAAAGGATAACATCAAACATCACAAATTCCCAGCATATACCCAAATCCCTGTATGGAAATAATAACTGATAATATATTGCAGATATTGTTCAGCAGATCATGCAGAATGTCAAGTGAATGCAATGACAGTTTCCATCCTTTACCCTTGATCTCAACTCTGAAGGTTTGTGCAATCTTAGAGAAATGTGTAAGCACATCAGTAAACCTAAGTGCTCATTTTTTGTATCTTTTTCAAGAACATTGTGATGGAAAGCAGAATTTCATACAAAAGCCCAAAAATTGATTACCAATTTTAAACCTCAACTAATGCAATTTCAAAAGTTCAAAGGGGCATAAACTATTTCACTACAGATTCAGTAATATAAGGAAAATGAGAGAAGTTAAAACTAAAATTCCCCTAAAGCGTACCATGCATGCAAGCCAAAATTTTGCCAAGATCAGTGGTAGGGGTTGTCAAAACACGCACTCCTTTCCCTGCCATGGTTAAAATCCCGACAGTATTCTCCGGGTTTGACTGCAATTCGAAGCATCGAATCCAATAAGCAATATTCACACAAAACCCTAACTGGACTAATTCAATAACAGTAGCAATAAAAAGGAAGAAATACTTGTGTTTTGGCGCCAGCGATTAGATTAACAGAATCGGCTTGAGCTTGGAAGCGAGAAGGGGAATAATCGCCATTTCGCATCCATTCAGAGTTGTCGATGCATATCATAGTAGCCTAATAAAAGAAAAGGAAAATTAGGATGAAGATTGCAGATGAAATGAGTCAATTAGAGAGAAATTTGAAAGTTGTGAATACGAACCTCGAGAACCATTGTTGAATTGAGTGAAACAGTGAGTTGGAGTTGAGCTAAATCGTTATATCAAAATGCAGAAGGTTTCTTCTTGTCCAGGGTTGAAGGACTATTCTTTTTCTTTGTTACTTTATAAACCAAAGATTTAGGGCCTGAGCTGGATCTCATATAAGTGGGCTTTAAGCTGTCTATGAAATCAAATCCAATTAGATTTCACTTTAATAAAATACCCCATTTGAAATCTTATTAATTAATTACTCATTTTTAATATTTATTTTAATAAATTACCCTTTATTAGATAATTAATACCCTTTATGGAGTTTTAATTATTTCAGTTTATTCATTTTTAATTAATTTTGTTTATGGCGGTTATTTAATTAGTGAGATTCTCCCTCATCAGAAAGATTTTCCCATATTTAATTAACTGTTCACGTTTATCTGCAAAATAATAACTTTTTTCTTGCGTTTTCTTCACTGATTGGTCCCTTCATTACGTTTATCTGCAAAATAAAAATGTTTTTCTTGTGTTTTCTTCACTGATTGGTCCCTTCATCACGTTTATCTGCAAAATAAAAACGTTTTTCTTGTGTTTTCTTCTCTGATTCGTCATTTCATCACTTTCATCTGCAAATTAAAAACGTTGTTGTTGCATTATCTTCTCTATTTCGTCCATTATTGAATCCGTGCTGTGGCTTCATCTTCTTAGATCTGTGTTGTTGCTTCATCACGTTCATCTACAAATTAAAAACTTTTCTGTTGCATTATCTTCTCTGTTTCGTCTATTATTGAATCTGTGTTGTTGCTTCATCTTGTTTTCGAATTCCTCCCATATTTTATCCACGGATTCTGTCTCATATAGTTCCCTGTCTAATCTGCAATGGAGTAAATTGATATCCTTAACTATCACAATGGTTACTGGACTCCCGAGAAGGATTTCGCTTATCACTTGTTATCAATAAAAAAATGAGTTTCAGAGAATTGCAATCCGTTACTTTTGATAGTTTGATGTTAGATCCATCGAATGTCAATTTATTGATTCAATTTCGGCTTCGTTCTAGATTAAATCCAATGAAAATTTTCGATGATTTGTCATTGCGATTCTATTTACGGTCTCGATTTCTCACGGTTGATCCAATGGAGTATCCACTTTTTACAACTTTGACGATGAACGAACATGTACAACCCATGCATCCTCCTTGTGCGTGTTTTTTTAAACAAAAGTTACATTTAAATTTTCAGAAATAATTGAATGGTTCTATGAATCCTGTTGTATGGTTATGTTTTGGTTTGAATGGTTCTGAGTTTTAGAATGTGTATGGTTATATTTATAATATCAAAATGTGTATGGTTTTAATTTTCCGAATTGATTGATTGGTTTTATGCATTCTGTTGTATGGTTATGTTTTGGTTTGTATGGTTCTGCGCTTTAGAATATGTATGGTTATATTCATAATATCAAAACGTGTATGGTTTTAACTTTCGGAAATAATTGAATGGTTTTATGCATTTTATTGTATGGTTACGTTTTGGTTTGAATGGGTATGCGCTTTAAAATGTGTATAGTTATATTCATAAAATCAAAACGTGCACGGTTTTATTTTTGCTGTTGTATGGTTATGTTTTGATTTGAATGGTTTTGCGCTTTATCATGTGTATGGTTTTGCGCTTTACGCCTAGGATGCGTATGTTTTCTAACTATTATGTATAGGTACTTATTCAAATGTAAACGTACATTATAATACATTTATTTTTGTTGTTTCTTTTTTTTGCAGTTGTTGATGAACCATGTCCTATCAATGTACAAGTGGGGATTGATTATGAGCACAATGAAGATAATATCGAATGAGAAGAAGCGCATGATATGTTTATAAAATTGCTTACCAGTACGTTGTAGCACTTGTGGGATTCCCGGTCACAATAAGAGAACTTGTAGACGTACAAAGTAGGATGTTAAACAATATTTTTGTTGTATTATCTTCTTATTTATCTTTGCTATTATTTTTTT
The DNA here is from genome assembly GCA_949673415.1 of Euphorbia schlechtendalii. NCBI lineage: Eukaryota > Viridiplantae > Streptophyta > Magnoliopsida > Malpighiales > Euphorbiaceae > Euphorbia > Euphorbia schlechtendalii. The sequence goes on along the minus strand of CATIWQ010103352.1, from coordinate 1,558 downwards.
ATTCAAAGTAAGATGTTAAACAACATTTCTTTTTTATAGTACAACTTTTTGTTTTGTTATGGTATTCTATGTTATATTTTATTCGTATAAGTAATTACATTTACTTTGTATTGTTCTCATTGATATGTATTGTTTCATGCATTTATTGTATGGTTCTAATTGCTTTATATACATTGTTCATTTTTTATATGTATGGTTATTGCTTTTTGTATGTATGTTGTACTTGAATAATGTGTATAATTGCATAATGTATACAGTTATTATACGTTGATATGTGTGGGTTGAGATAAAATTATAAACCATACATATAAACCATATTGTATATTGTGTATTGTTCGAGTTGATATGTATGGTTTTAGTTACTTTATATATATTGTTCATTTTTTATATGTTTCGTTATTGCTTTTTGTGCATATGATTGTACTTGCATAATGTGTATAGTTGCATGGTTATGTAGTATAATGAGTATAGTTGCATGGTAAAGTGTAAGGTTTTTTGCATCTGTTGTATGGTTATGTTGTATAATGTGTATATTTATACAACTGTTTATTCTTAAAATATCCTGGTATAAATGTAGGGCAGTAGAAGAATTTTAAAAAAATCCCTAAAACCCTTATTAACAATCATATTCGAAAATTCTTAAAAATACATAGTAACTTCAATGTGCAACATTAGTTTAATTAACAAATGAAAAGCAGGTTACTCAATCCTCATCGCTCTCTTCATTGTTTTCGGATTTTCTTCTCCCATGACAATACAGACTGAAGGTGAGTCTTGCCCTGTGAAGCTGAACATCGATCTCCCTTGGAATCGGTTGTTGTTTAATTAGATATTTCGCAAAGCTCAAAACAAACAGCCCACAATCGCTACAATGAAAGTTTGGTTGTTTAATATTTTATAATGTAACGTATAATCATTGTATTTTGCAATATAGATGTAAATACGTAAAATGCTTACCAATCGCTTTGTTGAGCCACATCAGAGACATAAACAACATTTAGAGGGCTTAGAGGATTTGTAATGTTGTAGGTGTCCGATTGCATTTCCTTCTTATCCTTGTGAAATAAGTTTATCTGTAAAGTGTATGGTTATTGCTTCTATAAGTATGGTTGATCTTGCATATTGTGTATTGTTATTACTACCTTACATGTATGGGTTATGATAATATTATAAACCATACATTTAAAGCATAAAGTTGTGAAATAAACCATACATATCATATTGTAACTATACAGCAACCTATACGACAGTTTCTAACTATGCAAAAATTTTCTTACCTTGCCTGATAACATGCACCTCGATTCAAACCTATACACAAATAATCTATACAGAATCATGAAACACTTTACAAGTATAAAAATCGATAATATACCTTACAAACAACATACAAGTCTATACGAATACACATATAGCAAACGTACAACAAAACCCAAACATATACACAATACATTTAAAACTTACATCTCCACCGAATTCAATAACCTATACAGATTCAACTTATACAAAACTATAACACCATAAAACTTAACTTCATGAATATACCACACCACATACAAAA
>CATIWQ010103331.1:0-16433 GCA_949673415.1 Euphorbia schlechtendalii | reverse complement strand
TCAATATAAATAATTTTTAACACATGTAATTTATTGTTGATTTGAAAAAGAAATCTTAATTTTCAAGTATTAAATGAAAATTGAATGTGAAAATAATTATTAAATTAATTTAAAATTAATTAAAATTTATATTTCGGTTTTCGGTTCGGTTCTCGGTTTATTTGGTTTTTTCCCAAAAACCGAGAACCAAACCGAAAACCAAATTATTCACATACATGGACCAAGAACCGAACCAAATTAGTTCGGTTCGGTTCGGTCCGGTCCGGTCCAGTTCTCCGGTTCGGTTCGGTTTTATTGGTTCTTTGCTCTCCCCTACCAATGGGTACAACAATAAATATATTTTATTATATAAAATTAAATAATAAAACAATATTATTTATTCAGAAAAATTAAAAATTTTCAATAACTAAGAATATGAAATTTCATATAAATATTAAATAATAAAGTTATAGTTCAGTTGCCGTTGTTGTATTAAGTTTTTAATCATCATTTATTTCACGTTAAGGCTTTATTCTCTTCGACTACAAATCAATTTAGTTCTATTCAGCTCAATTTAATTTTGTTCAGTGCACTTCATTTTAGTTCAACGCAATTCAGTATTGTTCAATTCAATCGCATGTAGTTATAAATTTACGGAGATAAAATTCCCGGAGCTTAAGGTTGCAAAATTAATGTTGTGAATATAACTTTTGTTAAGAAGTATTTGCCTTTTTAGGTGCCTAGTTCCTCCTCTAAATAAAGGATGATTTAGATACTATAATTTACAAGTTTTCTTTATCTTTGAACATAATGGGAGAACAAAATTTTAGTGCACCATTTTAAAAGTTAAAACAAAAAGATATTGTTCATTGCTGCAGTTGAAGAATATTAGGTTACCATTTTAAAACTCAATTCAATATAAGCTTGGAATATGAGGGCTAAAAATCACTACAACTTTTTCAGTACTAAAAACACTAATTTAAAGAGAATTGCTTGTGCAATGATCACATGATCTTTTGAATTCACAATTTTCATGGAAAGTTGTTGCACTAAAATCAATCTAAGCATACAGCAACATTGAGCACCCTATCTGAAAATGGTAAATTATAAAAGTATTTTTTGTGGAATTAATTGGATTAAAGGTTTCTTTTATAAAAATGGAAATTAATGACATTGATATTATTTATTATCATGATAAATTTTAGAGTTAATAGATAATAACCTTCACTTTGCATCAGGGGTCCTTAGCTCAGTGGTAGAGCATTTGACTGCAGATCAAGAGGTCACCGGTTCGAACCCGGTAGGGCCCTTATTTCTTTTCTTAATCATTTTTTTTTTATCAATAAAAAATTACATTACTAATTTGATATGTGTTGCATTCAATGTCACCATCGTTATTCACGGCCACCCTATTGCTTCCACTCTTTAAACTCTTGACCCACTCTACAGCCAGCATTACAATTATACATTTCTTTTTACTTTTTTTGTTCTTTAGATTCCCCAAAATAAGTGTGTCAAAAGGAAATGTCCATTTGTTTTATACACTCTCATTTCAGAGGTAAAAATCATTAAAAAGCTTTTAGTTTTAACTTAATTATTAATAGTTGTTATGTTGTGACGTAGTAATGAGCATAATACAAAAGATTACATAGAGATTATTAGATGAATAATATTGATAATGGAATCACTCGTTCTCAGAAGAAGGCAAATGATGTTGAAGATGAACTTTTCTTGTAGTCTCAAAATTGATAACAATCTCATCATCTCCAGTTTTAAAGTCCTTAAAGCAAGCGATCCTCCCCAATTCTTCCACTTCTTCGATCACATTATCGAGCCTCGCTACCGTTTCCACCAGCAACGACGCGAAAGCAGCAAAAGGAAGCGCCTCCGAGAATTCGAGGCTCGTTATCGCTATCTTGCTCAACTGTGGCCTTAACACTTTGTTCCTTTCCCCCGCTCTCGAATACTCGTCGTTGATGCTTTTCGACTTCCATTCTCGCAGCGCCGAACTGTCAGTTTTCACGCTCGATAACGACACTCCTTTGCTCTCCTTTTCTTGCTTCTGCCTTGCATGGGCCGCAACTATATCTAGCATGTTCTTGGCTTGGTTGTTGTTCGAGCCTAGGAATAGCCTCGGCTGCGACTTTATCGCTTTGTTCAAGTCGTGAAGCGCTTCGTGTAGATGATCCGAGAGTATCTCCGGAGAACAATGGCGGTGGTTTCTTATACTGTTCGCTAATTCCATCAACGCTTTTGACACTTCATTTGCTAGCCGAATACACGGGTCTTTGAATAGAGCGCGACAATATTTTGGAGTCTGACAAAAAAAATCGACATTTAACCTATTAACTATATGATAGCAAAGAAGCTCAAATCCATAAAGCCCATTCAACCCGTTAAGGGTTGTTAGAGGTAACCATAATAAGCCGCCATGTGGCTGTCTAAGAATTAACCAAGTGGTGCCATCTTATAATACTAGGTATCCAATAATTATCTACTATTCAAGGGTACAAATCCCCATGAAAGGTAAATAACTCTCTCCACTATTTATTCCCTTTATTGTCTACGTGCCTCATCCTGACTTAAGCATCGAAGCGGCTTCGCCGGCAAGCCAGGCCTAGCCCTATGACACCCTTCTATTTTGAGGGACGACCGAAGATAGTGACAAAGGAAACCCACTTCAGTTCACTTGGATATCACTATATAAACCAAAAAAAAATGGACATTTTTAAAAAATAAAATGTATGTATACCTGAATTTCGGTTTGTAGACATCCATGGAGAGCAACAACGGTGTAACCAAAACGACGAAGAACGGTGCCGAGTTTGACGTACTGTTGCCACGGATATTTGCAGCGTCTAGAATGCCGAGGCTCCCAACTAGCATGCAACACGAGAGTTTCGTCTTGCGATTTGGAGTCCAATACATTCTTGTAACCGGTGTATATCGGGTCCTCTCCCGATTTTTCGTCATCTTCGCTACTATCTTCTTCTTTGACCGTGTCGTTGAAATATTCATTTACACACGCTGCGAGTTCGCGTCAAATGAGATTAGTCAATGGAACATGATATGTAAAAGCGTAATTAAGTGCATATATATATACCGTCAATGCAAGAAGCAAGACATTCGAGCTTGGAGACGGTGGAACTATGAAGATCTTCACCAGACCAATTAGGAAAGACAAGAAGACTCATTAAGAGGCAAACACCGCAGCCGATGGCAATGGTGTAAAAGCGTTGGTATGCTATTTTGAGGACATTGCTGACTCGGAAACTTGATACGGTTATGAGATTAAAAGTCAACATGAAAATGACTACTCCATAGTCATAGTTTTTCTTCACGTACGGAATAAACCTTACATATGTTGCTGCTGCACCTGCCATGTCATTTCATTCATTTTTTTTACATTTCATAAAATGAATAAAAAACGTCATTGATCAATTTTTACAATTTGTGTAAGTATGTGAACTGTACCTATTGCAAAAACTGCACTTCCTATGAAAATTGCTCGAAAAACATGGCCAGTTTCTTGTGCCACGTATTCAATCCCAAAAGCTAATAAACCAGCTAGGAATGTCCCCAGTCCTCGATTCAGCCCTTTTATCAACGTGGCCCCTGCCAACAAACAATCACTATTATAAACCACATGCAAAGTTAATCTAACTTCATGAATATTTATTTTGTCAAATTCAATGGTTGACTAAGGTAGAGTAATGTGTCACCATATGCCATGGGTTCAAGCTGAAATAAGCCACTAGAATCTAGGTAAGCGCCCTACGAGGGGTCGACACTGGCCCGGCCCCACCCCACTTAATTTTGCACCCAGGCACTGCACCAGTGATCTACAATGCGAGACACTTCGTGCACCAAGGTCTCTTATAACATATATATAACAATTTCAATGTTGTGACTATCGTCATTGTGTTTTCCACGTTCAGTTTTGAGTTTTTTTTGTCAAAAAGATTTTAACTAAACTTACTATGGTATGGGAATTTATGATAAGATGTAGGGACTATATTTGTTTCAAGCGACAAGATTAAAATTGAATAAAAATAACGACTACACTTTTGGCAACATTTAATTTTGGAGCCAAAATAGTTGTGCTATAGTTTTAGACAACTCGTCCATTGTTTTGTTAGTCGTCACGGTATCTATTGACTACTAAATTTCATAAAATTATGTTGTCTATATATATGTGTGTGGGGCAACAACTTTTAAATATTGTTGTTAAACTTACTTTTCGGCATAATTGCATTAGTTATAACGCAGTGCAGCCAAATTGCAGAGTCAAAAACTTGATCAAAAGGGTAAAACAAGACCCATAAAGAGTACCTTTAATGAAAAAGAGACAGACAGACCTGCAGTGAACTCAAGAACAACAACAACAGTCATAACAGCCCAAACAGCATTCTGTCCAACAGATTCATACAAAGGTTGAATCAGATAAAGCAAAGACACCAATGTCAAAGACAACCCAACTTTAAGAGCATGTATGGCTCTCCTAGGATCTTCCCTTCCAACTTTCCATGTTGTCTTCCATATAACACCTGGCATCTTCTTCATTTTCTCTGCCACTGTCTTAATGTTTTCCTTCAATTTCTCCTTCCTAAAGTACCCCATTCCCAAAAATAACTACACTAAACAAAACCAAAGTGAAGAGCTCCAAGTATCGTGGAAGAGGAAAAATGAGGTTTCTTTATAGGTAGGGAAAAAGTGAGCTTCTTCTCATAATCACATGCGTTGCGTTAAAAAGTGCATTCATATATTTATGAGTGGTTGCTTTCAGTAGGGAGTAAGTCAACCATATTGGGACATTTTTCTCACCCTCTCATTTTTTATTTATTTTTTATCAATCATTTCAGAAGATTTATGTGGTTGGTGTTATTCTATATATGGTAATAATTTAATTCACATGTACATATTATTCAACTACTTTTCATAATATAATCTTATTTATATGTTTTCATAATAAGCAAGCTTCATTTCTTTAGTGGTTGAGGGCAAGAAATGTTAATATGTGATATATTATCGAACAAGTAGAGAGAGCGCGGAGTGCATGTTTATTCGAATTCTATCATGATTCGGGGGTCCGAGGGCAGCGACTCCGAGAGCAAGGTCCAGGGACGGCAGCCCCTGGCGGGGTTTGAAAAGTCGTGTTTTTTTATCAAAAAAACCTGTCATTTTTTTGAAAAGTCATGTATTTTCGAAAGTTTTTTGCTATAAAAACCTGACATTGGGTAATAAATTAATACAGTTCATATTTCATCTTTTCAGAACAAATTCATTTTAAGTTCTTGTTGAAATTCTAACTTTAATTAATCGATTGAAAAATTTGGTAGAATCGTAAAATAAGTTTCAATCTGAACGATTTCAGATTCATCTGAGTGATCACCTCTTTCTAACAAGAATCCCAACAATATACATCAATATAAGACATTGTTATAAATAATGTGTACACAGAGAACGAAAAACAAAATATAAGTTGTGAACAAATCAACTTAATCACTTTGATGAACTTGTCATAAAAGAAGTGTCGCAATTATTTACTAACAAGTAATCCACCATCTAACAAATCATCATATCAACCATTATTGATATTAAAAAAAAACTCAAAATGAGGTTGCACCTCACAAATGAAGTTTATACTATACATATCTCATACTAATATGATAATAGTTCATTTTGTATTTTTAACTCTCGTAGATTTACTTTTCAACTGTCTTCCAAATGCAATGCTAATCGCGTTAGCACATGAGATTTCAGACTTATTTTGATCTCTTCCATATATTTTGCACGTTATAGTATATATGCTTAACCTAGCGTCATTAATCACTTTGACCCTGTAGAGTAGAGAGATGGTATTTACGGTCTAGGTGGCGGTGTTCTCAGATAACAGCTGTTTCTTACTTGTACTGCTTTTTTCTTTTCAACTTCTAAGCGTGAACTCTTCGTTCTGTTTTGTTTCGGATTCTCCTTCTACTCTCCACGTGGCACCATCTTTCTACTTTCTTCAAGTCACTTCCCCAGAATCTCTTCAATCTCTTGATCTAAAATTGACCCACACCCATACTCATGATTCTATACATCTTTACCTCCATTCAAATCTTAATCTCTACCATTACACTTCCGCAGCAAAAGGATATATGAAATATCTCGAACTCATAGCTTAAGGCCTTGTTTGGTTCATGGTTTTTTCATGGTATGGTATGGTTCTAACTTAAATTCACTTGTTTGTTTGTATGATTTCTTTCATGGTTCCAAGAACCATGAAAATAGAATCACGGATTTGATGGTTCTCCATGGTTCTCTTTTAAATCAAACTAAATTTTAAAAAAACCATACCATACCATACTATCTATCCAAACACGAAATTTTAAAAGAACCATACTATACTGTACTGTACCGTACCATACCGTACTGTACTTTAATGAACCATGAAGAACTATCATCCAAACAAGGCCTAAAAGTTCACAACTACTAATGAAAGAATTATTTTCATACCGTTAAACCTGTATTCAGATATTTGACAATATGCTCCTATAGCCAGCGCATACTAATTCAGCAAATAAATTATGCAATATCCAATAATTAGATTTCTACCAATTGATGTAGCTTAATTGGTGTTCAAAACCCAGCCTTGTCAAAAATCTATATATCTCAAAAAAAACAATAATGTTCACATGATTTTGCTCCATTCTTCTACTCCAGCAATATAACTTTACTCCCTGCAACTTCCTTTCGAGTAATTAGCAGCAATTCATTAAATCAACGATAAGTTTCAAGGTAAAGCATATGAAAAACAAGCTTAAACAAAGCTCAACTCCTAAGTAAGTACTAGAAGTCATCTGTGTATATTAAGGCAGGTACTTCCAGCCATAATAAGATACTGTCTGCCACCATATATAAACTGTGTAATACCTAAAGCATATACCAGCAGCATAAACAACAAAAAAAAGTTTCAGTTTTCGCTAATCATCTTTCTCTTCTCAAACTAAACCACGTCTATGAAGTCGCACCATACACACGAATTCTCTGTTCAATTGCAACCCGACAGCAAGGGCACGTAGGTTTACCCTTGTTCCCATAATTGTCACTGCAAGTAGCACACATAACTTGATGGGCACATGGCAGGAAAACAACAGAGACTTCCTCTTTCATGCATATCACGCAATCTCTATCGCTTTTGGCACCTGAAACCTCCAGTTTATCCAATTCATGAAGCAGCTTAGCAATTGTTTCTCCCTGGGGTTTTGTCTTCCCAGGCTTTCCTCTGGGTGCAGTTTTCAGCTGTTGGTTAGTCAACTCGAGTGATGCTTTTAGGCGTGAAAGCTCCTGCTCAAGTCTCTGCAGATCATCCTTGTGACGCTGGAAGTCTATCTCTATTTTCAATCGCAATGCCTCTAGTTTCCTTTTATTGTTAGCCTCTGCTGCTTCCTTTGAACATCTTTCAGCCTCTAACTCCCCTTCAGCCTGCTCCTTTGATTTCACTTCCTGCTTCCACTCTGCCTGCAATAACGGCATGATAAAACAGCCGAAAATGATACATATATGCATTGGCAATTATGAAAATTATTGAAGTTTGCTGTAAAAGCTATAGAAAAACAAAAGCAGCAAAAGCCAAAATGGACCATCAAAGGACTGACTGAAGGATTACAAACAAATTGAATAATTATCCAAGAAAGTCTACCATTTGAAGTCAAGTCAGAATAAACTTGCAGCCTTCAGAACTTAAATAAAGCAACAGAGTTGCACATCAATTAAATGAAGATGCTAGATTGAATTTCAGACAGAACCCAAATCAGATTAAAGTAATTTTCAGGTAAACCATCATCAAATATAAGACTGATGCATGTGAAAAGAGAAACCATAAAAATAATTAAAATATTTTATTTCAAAATTGTGTCACCTGATCAAAGTATAGATACGCGGTACGCCAAAAGACAGAATCAGGTGATTACTAAGATCAAATGAAAATTAATAACTTAAATTAGAAGTGACAAGAGATAAAATAGCTCCCAGCTTTCCTCTCGTCTTCTATATAATAGCAACATACTTCAAACACCATCAAGCCTGGTTCAAACTTATGAATAAAACAAAATAAAAGGACCTTTATGTAGTCTAGCTTATGTTTAAATCAGTTTTTCACGTCTTGTGATGATGACATGCAAGAGAAAAGTTGGCTATTTCGAAGACAATACACCACATAGAAAAGAATGAACTATAATGGTATACGATTCATATTGTTAGAGAATTAGTAGAGTAATTAGGGGAATAATCTGTATGTTATTGCATTAGGGATTGCATCTATATATACACAGAGATTGAACATAGATTAGGAAAGTAATAAACTTAAATGCTATAATCGCTCCAAGAATCTCTCCTATAATATCTCTTACAATCTGTCTGATATTCCTTAACACATGAACTAGCATTAGGATAAGAAGTCGTAAAAATATTATGTTTGTTTATGATAATTGTGAATGATTCTTTGTAGGAGGCATCAATCTCGAACTTAAAAAGTAAAAAACACTTCCTCTTTAACACTAGAAATGAAGAAATAGAACAGACAAAATTAGCGTGAACCATAAATGAAATTTTCAAGTGAAGGTTTCAATAATATCTTCTCTCCTTTTGAATACTTCTATACAAGTCTCAATTGCAGTATCAATTACACTTGTTATTTCGTTTCACGTTTACTATAATGAGGGAAATGCAATCGTTTTTTTCTATCATTTTATCACTAGTAATCAGAAGAGAGCTCACGGGAAGCAGCAAGAATGAAATGTGTCATTTTAAATCGGAAGGACAAAAGGCGGCAGAATATGAAAATTTCCTATTTGTATAGTTTAAAACAGCATAGACATCTTCCCACAAACCACTCACACTACTTTAACCCATGAGCTTCCCTATAACTTTAAAAGGATATGGTTAATATGTATTACCACGTTTTCTTACTCCATACTAGACGAGCAAGAGATCTGAACAATTATAAGAAAATGTTCGTACTTCATAAACTATGCAGTGGTCATAAAAGTCAAATCTTAGGTTAAGCTGTAGAAAAAAACCAACTTTTCTTGTTAGAAGAAAGAACTACGTGAATGCCATGAAGAATGGTGAAAAATGAAGCGTGACAATTGACAAACTAAGAACATAACCAATTCACAGACACTTTCCACCACAGCAAATATTGTTATGAATAGTTGCACTCGCAAGCAAATTGAAGGAGTTCATGTAATCAATAGAGATACATACGTAAACAGGAGTTAAATATGTGGCATACCTCGGTTTCCTTCTGAGCCTGCTCAACCATAGCCAAACACCTCTGCAATTCCTTAATCTTCTCTTTCTCATCTGCAATCTCATCCTGCAACTTAGCTTTCTGTTTCTCCCAAGCCAAAAGCTTCTTCAGGCACTTCTTTTCTGTCTTGGCAACCTCCAAGCATGTTGTTACCGACTCTGATGCACTCAACTTAGAAGCCTCCATCTCTGCTCTGATTTCAGCGTTCTCTGTCTCAAGCCGTCGCACAGCTGCATTTGCCCTGTCCACTTGACCACTCGCCTTCCTCAGAGAATTCTCCATCTCTGACAGCCTCTTCATTGTTGAATTCTCCAGAGTCTGTTTTCCTTTCTTCACTTTTTGTGTTTCTTCCCTCTCCGTTCTCAGCAACTTAAGTTCCGTTAAGTCGCTACTAAGCTTCTTGGCAGCTTGCATTGCCTTTTGTTGTGCCCACTCCTTTCTTTCCTTTACTTTATCATCCAAATCTTTAATCTGATGAAGCAGAGTCAATACCATCTCATCTCTTGGATCTTCTCCAACGATCTCCGAAGTCTCATCAAGATTCAAATCACTGAACTTCTTACTCAGCACAGAACTAATCCCATCCTCAGACTTGCTCATTACAGAACTGAACCCATCTTCAGTCTTCGATCTCTGAAGCTTTTCAACCTTCTCAACTTGAACATTGCATCTAGTTGCAGCCGAGGGGGTGATCTCGCCCGATCCAGCACCAATACATGACAAAGGTTGTGGCTGAGACTGAGCCTGCATCTGTTTGGAATTAGCCCTAAACCCTGCAGCAAACATTGCAACATTCCTCTTCAACAAAGACATCATGCAGGGTGAAAGGTTAAACCTCTTAGGACAATCAATATCTTTTTTCAGACTCATTTCTGCTTTAGATGAAAAAAACCCATTAACAGTAAAATCTGATCCTACAGCACTACCAAATCCCGAGCCTCCATGAAACCTACAAAGAGCTGGAGCCCCCACGCCCATCCCATTGTCAACGGAATTGCTACGAACACTCTCTGCATTACTCTGCACTGAAGTATTCCCATTAGCAGATGATTTGGCAATGGGAATTTCAACGGTACTTGCTCTACCAACATGAAGATCACTCATCAGCAAACACCACATTGCATCACCTTTACTCAAATCTGGTCTAATTTGCTGCAACATGCAAACCATACCAGCCAGAGAATACTCCTCTAACTGCCTTAAATCAGTGAAAATAGGCTCAGACTCATCTAAATTATCACTCCCAAATTTTTTTTTCAAATAAGCCACGGAGTTATGCAATATAGTATTTAAAACTTCCATACCGCCATGGCAAAGGCCATCGCGTAAGATCACTCTCAAAGCAGTATCCTCATCCAAACCTACAACAACAAGCTTAGCAATGGCTTCATTGTACAAAAAATCAAGGTTCTTTAACAAGATTTCTTCTAACTTTTCTTCGGAGCAATAACCCCACCCGTTATCATCATTTGAGCTAGGGTTAGGATCGGTGTGGTTTGGATCATGCAGACCAAAATGGTAAGCAAAGGGATTGAGACCTGATTCGAGCAATGATTTGGGAATCGATGAGGCGTAACAGCAATGATCGAATTCGGTCTTGGCTGATCGCGCCCTTCGATTAGGACGGAAGTATTTTTCTCTCATTGTGCAACCTATATACAAAAATAGCCCGCCGATTGAAAGAGAAACAGATCAAAAACCCTATTCAGATTCAAGTGCTCAGGTATTTTGACAGATAGATAAAAATGAATCAAAATAAGAATTAAAATTAACACACCGATTACAGGGAGGAGAAACTTACAGGCAAGGTGGGAGAAATTGGGTATCTGAGCTCAGTTAATTCAGACACAAAAGAATTTGGCGACAAAATGGGGAGAGATGAAGATTATATAGAGAATTTGGCAGTGGGACACTCTCCGGAAAAAGGCTGTGATTGTGATAGCAATTTTCCAGCGGAGAGGGATAGGCCCAATTAGCTCTTTGCTATGGAGTTTTTTTTTATCTTTTGTACACTTTATGATAATTGGAAAAGTTGTATTCAAAGTTTGCAATACTTTTATTCAATATCCGAGAATTTTTTATGGTTACTTAATATGATTTATGAATTAGCCTTTTATATGATCGTAATGAATGGGTGAAAGTATTCTGGTGAATTGAGGTCGACACAGATAAATGAAATGAAAATCACGTTAAAAGCTACTATAATATTATTATTTCGTTATATATGCAATTGTACTTGGAATCTTTTATTTGCTAGGCACGATTTACTTGGAAATTCGATGGGATCCTATTTCATTTTTCCTTTTAATTTCATTTTCAGTAAGATTTGATATTTTTAGATACAAGTCGTAAGATTAGAATTTCTTTGATGTCGTGTGAGAACATCTTTAGCAGTTTGTGGATTCCAAGTCCATGTGACATGTAGATAGAAGTTCCTTTCGATCGTGTGACAATCGTCTTAAAAATAGATAATATCTATTTACAAGATATGAATAGTAGATTGTTTATTTCCTTTCAAATTATATTTACTGCAGACAATGTTTACTTGATTGTTTACATCATAATTAAATAGATATTCTCTACATTTAAAGATACTACATCATATAGGGTAGATGAGATAAATTAAAGATATATTTTCAAAATGATTATCTATTCCTTCTTATATCTCAAGATAATTTATGGAATAAACAAACTACTAAATATGTTGCGTGGAAGAAAGATGTTTAGAAAGATAGAGCTCTTTCGAAATGTCTATATCTTATACTAAAGGAAATATTGTAGCACAGAGAAGGATGATAAAATTATCCAATGAAAGAAGTAATCTTCGCAGGTAAATCATTTTACCATTTCCCGAAACTATTCAATTATGTACATGAATTTAAATTTTTATTTTTATCGATCTAAGATTTCTTAAATTTAATTTGAGTGAAGTGGTCCAATCCAACCATAATCAAAATATGAATTTTTTTCGGTTGCTCGTACATGCCTTTCTTTAATTAAAAGGTTAATGCAATAGGAAAAAGATTACGAAAATATCACCCTTATTTCAATTCGCAAATGATAATTATAATGCAAATTAATATTTGGGAAATGGAAATTACTTATCCTAAATTAAATTAACATATCCTATTAATTTTATAAGATACTATTGTTTACATCGCTACCAACAACAATACAAATATATCTCAAAATAATAATAAAAAATTCTAATCCAACCCGAAATCAAAACTGTATTTTAGAAAAACTTTATGTTTTCATTATAAGCAAATAAAAATGATATAATCACGAGCCAAGCTTTCTTCCTGTTCTTCCTCCGTCACCATAGCCATGGCTGCAATATCCAGCAATCAAAACCCTTCTACTACTTTCCTACAAACAGTCGAAGAAATTACAAAACTCTACCGATCATTACCTCCAAGGCCTTCCATTGAACAAATTGAAGCTGCCGATACTGTCATTCAATCTGTCAACGCTGAAGAACAACAAAAGCTCGACGAAATCTCCAACAAAAGTTGCCCTCAAGATGTCCCCCAAGAGCTCTTCTCTGTTCTTCAACAGCTTCAAAAAACCAAGGTCTTGTTTCACAGCCACGAGCAGAAGAAAGAGGCTCTTCACCTTGTTGAAATTGACCGCATGTTCGAAATCTTCGCTGGCTTGATTCAAAGAGCCTCGGTTTTGGTCTCCGGAGATTCTGAGAAGGACGAATTGATTCCTCTTGATGTGAAATTTGGGGAAGAAATTGCAGTTTCTGACCAGAGTTTGACTAATCAAACGGAAGATGAAGAGCTCAGAAACGAAGGGTTTTTGAGTTCTTCTACAAAAAGGGCTTTCATTTCAGGTAATTAATTAGCGGATTCTAATTCATTCATGTTATTTTCAATTGGAGATTAAGAAACTTAGATGTGATTTTGGTGTGTAAATAGGTGAAGGCCAACCTGAGAAGCTGAGTTTAATGAAAGTGGCAGCTGTGATTGAAAATTCCGCAAAGACTCAAGCTTTAGTTCTTGATCTTAAAGGCAAGTTAATGGATCAAATCGAATGGCTTCCTCTCTCAATTGGCAAACTCTCTTCCGTAACCGAATTGGACATATCCGAAAACCGGATTATGGCCATTCCACCAGCCATTACTGCCCTCAGAGCCTTGATAAATCTCGACATCCACTCCAATCAACTCATCAACCTTCCTGAGTCATTTGGCGAGCTAATCAATCTAACGAATCTCGATCTTCGCGCTAACAGGCTAAAATCTCTGCCATTATCCTTCGGAAAGTTGGGAAACCTTATGTTTCTCGACCTCAGCTCGAACCAGTTCACTCATTTGCCCGAAACTATCGGCGAGTTGACTAGTTTGAAGGTGTTGAATGTGGAAATGAATGATCTCGAGGAGCTTCCGTACACAATCGGAAACTGTTCGTCTTTAATAGAATTACGGCTCGATTTCAATCAACTTAGAGCTCTTCCTGAGGCGATTGGGAAGCTCGAGAAGTTGGAGACTCTAACTATGCATTACAACAGAATAAGAGGGTTGCCTACAACAATAGGCAGCCTTTCGAGTTTGTGCGAGCTTGATGTTAGCTTCAATGAGCTTGAGTCCATACCCGAAAACCTGTGCTTTGCTGTGAGTTTAAAGAAGTTGAATGTGGGGAAGAATTTTGCTGACTTGAGAGAGTTGCCGCGAAACATCGGGAACCTCGAGATGCTCGAAGAGTTGGATATGAGCGATGATCAGATTCGAGTATTGCCTGACTCTTTTAGGTTATTGGCGAAATTGCGCGTTTTTCGGGCAGATGAGACTCCTTTAGAAGTTCCACCTAGACAAGTGGCTAAACTAGGTGCTCAGGTAACAAGTTTTGGGAATTACTTGAGATTTGATTAATTAAGATGTTGATTGAATTAATTTTATATGAGTTGTTGGTGTGTTTTGTTTGTCAGGCTGTTGTTGAGTTCATGGCTGATTTGGTTGCTAAAAGAGATGTAAAGCCCCAAGCCCAACCATTGAAGAAGAAGAAAGGTTTCTGGAGCAGAGTGTGCTTTATTTTTTGGCCTTTCAACAGAAATTCCCATTGATATAATTAAGCATCTTTTGTAAATTAAAGTTGGATTGTAATCCTTGAATATCTCAAAATTGTGTGTATGTTGAACTGTACTGTTTGTTGTTGATTTCTGCAACACCTGTATATGAAATACTATATGCATCGATCAAGCATAATAC
This sequence comes from Euphorbia schlechtendalii, assembly GCA_949673415.1. Classification (NCBI taxonomy): domain Eukaryota; kingdom Viridiplantae; phylum Streptophyta; class Magnoliopsida; order Malpighiales; family Euphorbiaceae; genus Euphorbia; species Euphorbia schlechtendalii. The sequence goes on along the minus strand of CATIWQ010103331.1, from coordinate 1,944 downwards.
GAATTTTGATTCTCTGTTTAATTTGTGAGAAAAGTTTCCTATGTAAACTTATATCATTTTTATCCTCTTTTCATCTTAATAGTAATAAATTTATGCATTAGTTCAAGGTTGTTTCCCTCTTGTTTTTATCTAGTTACGGATCACAACATTAAGCACGTCCTAAAACAATATTGTTTTTGACTTTATATTTGATTCATTGAATTGATCAATAAAACAATGTTTATAATCCTAATTATTTTAAACTCCAAGTTACCAGGTTGAGGTTCTAACTAATATCGATGAAAATAAAATTGGTAATATAGTTATTTGTGTTAAGTTTCTTATTATAATTAGTACTCTTTGAACGCGTATGGAGTCCTTAGTTCATTATGTTTTCTTGTTTTTGCTGGTTTGAGCCTTCCTCTTTTCACATGGATAAATATTAAATTATTATTTTTAAAAATATATTCTGAACTTTGAAAATCGTGGAAATTGAGCATACATGATACATATTTTTATTTTAAATTTTTGAAATTTGGCTATAAGATCAGATTACTTATTCAAACTCATGGAAGTCTTAGTTTTATTCTTAACATTACATATAAAAAACATTGAATTAGTTCATTAATAAGCGGGTGTTTCTCAAAACTTCTTAAGAAGATTTTAACTTATAATTCAGACAATGAAGTGTTTCTGATAACTTTTTTTTAACTTAAAAATTAAAAATAAGACAGAAGTTAAAAGTAAGTTAAACTTACTTTTTAAAAAAATCAATTATTAAGACATTAGTGATTTTTCGAGAAGTTTTGACAAACACCTCCTAAATTTCATTAAGATTTGCAGAAGTTGGATAGAAACAGACATTTTTTTATTTATATATTTTTCTCCCGGTACTACAATAATACTTTATTATTATTATTATTATTCAGGTTATAAATATAATTAATGGTCAACGCACAAAAGTTATTTTACACATTTTCTTGGATAGATGTAAAATAGAGGGATTATAATAAATAAGTAATATTTCATATAGTTTATAGCCCCTGGTTTTGTCCGTTAATTTGTTTTTCTCTGATATAAAAGATGACCGCTTAGCCGAAGCTTTTTATTTTTTTTGGAGACATCACCACAATTTTATATAATCAGATGATTAAGGTAAAAAATGTAGTCAAAGATCATAAAAATGTCATCAAAGTTTAAAAAAAGTGTTATTAAAATCTAAAAAAATATTATCAGAATCCAAAAACATGTTACTATATGAATTTTTAATTTTATTATACAATAATTTATATGTTAGTTAAATTTTTTATTCAAATTCATTAATAAATATAAAATATTTTAAACTATTAATCTGCGTAGATCCCTAGAAACTAGGCCAAATTTTATAACTGTGCTAAAAAGGTTTCAAAATTACAGAGTTTACGTTCTAATACAAAACTACCATTCCATAACTATATTAAACTTCCTCTTTACAATTAATACGTCCTATGTAAGGATTGAATCACTCAAAAAACAACACGCGATCAACAGAGCCTCGTAACTTCTTCCTCAAATTCTTGATTTTCTCTCAAACAAAAAGTGCAGCAGATCTAGATTTCTTCAACATCAAATCGCGATTTCATCAAATCTTCAACAATCAAGTGAGTTTCGGATCTCAAATAATTTGATTTCGAAGTACAAGCATATGTTTAGGTCTACATAATGGATCGACTTTCTATTGCCACCGATCATGGAATGAAAACTTGAAATTCATCGGTTACAAAGTTGCTGGCATCTTAATTTCGCAAACTTCTAGTTTTTCTGAATTCAAAAAGTTCCTAGTTAAAAGCCTGAAAATAAATGAAGACACAGAAGATTTGAAGATAGAATTTCAAATTACAGATGGAGATTCTGCCATGGAAATCAACAGTGACATGTTCCTGCATTTTTTCATCTCCTACAAATCACAAAGCACATTAATGAACA
>CATIWQ010103330.1:0-17517 GCA_949673415.1 Euphorbia schlechtendalii | reverse complement strand
TATATATATATATTATCATAATCTATTTTTTATATTATAATTTTAATTTTGAGAAGCCGAAATCAAAACAAAGTTTGTGATTGAGTTCCCCTCCTAATCTCTGTACTTATGAATTTGTTAGATTTCTGTTATTGCTTACTCAACAATTTTTTAGTGCTACAATTAATTGTCTAAAAATGAAGAATATTAATTAAAATTTAGGATAAAATATATCTACAATGAAACATTTGGCTCAAAGATTGACCCAAAATTTGGATACGAACAAATGGTAAATAACAAAAAAAATCATCTATAGAGACTATATAAATGCATTAGTTGAAATTAACTTTGAAAGTACTATAGGGATCGGGCCGACTGTAGCTCAAACAAGAACTTGTGATTCTCCGAGCAAAAAGTTTCAAGGCATGTGTTTTTCAAGTGAAAACTGTCAATCCGTTTGCCAAAGCGAGGGCTTCAACGGAGGACAATGCGAGGGATTTCGCCGACGTTGTCTGTGCACCAAACCTTGTTAAGTAAGTACTTGCCTCCACAACATGCAAGAATAAAATAAGTTTTTCATCGAGAAACTTTATATTAATATGTTTATTGAACAATGTACTTCATTAATTTTTTCCGGTAGAGCATCAATAATAGTATTCGGGTATCTCAACTAGTTGAAAGCCTGAAAATATATCTAGATTTTCGCTTATCCAACTAATGTATATATATGAATTTCGAAATTTTGTGGAGTTGTCGCCAAACCTATCAACTTCATTTATTGTATCGGTTTATATTGTTTTGTAATACTTATAAATAAATCCCTTTTTTTCTTTAATATGTACACAAGGAAATATCCTTTTTTGTGTTATTTATATTATTTATATTTCTAAAATTTAAATTAAGAGTGTGTTGATATACAAAGTATACTTGTATACAAATTTATATTGTTTGTTTTTTTCATCTTTTTTCTGATTAATTCATTTCAAAGATTGTACCAATAAAATGAATTATTGTAACATGCATATAAGAGTAAATTATAATTATTTGTTGTGATAAAAAATATTTGAATATTTTATGATTACATGTCAGATTTTAATGACATATTCTTAGATCATCAAATTCTTCCTTGAGGAACCATGTATGTAAAGAATTAAAGTTAGATGACTTTTTTGATAAATTAATAACCTAAAGTTAATAATATGGTATATATCCGATGACAAAAAAGTAGGAGGACCATTATGGTAAGTAAGCCTAAATTGATCATTGAAGATACAAGGAATGATTTGCCTCTTTATGTAAATTAGCTTATTAACGGCAAATTCAAAACAAAATACGATAAATAATTAAGGCTAAATTAACCTCATAATTTTTACATATAATGTCCTAATTATGTGATGTATAAAAAAGTTTCGAGAGCTATTTTTTTTTATAATATGTACAAGTATTTTCATTGAGATGATCTTATCCGGGATTTAGTTAAGGCTCCTCACCCCTCACATAAATAACTGTATTTAAAATTTATTCTCCTCCAACTTGTTCAGCCTACATTAACAAGTAAGCTACACCTTGTTGATTTTGGACAACTATGAATTAACATCGAAAAGTCAACTATGAATTAACATCAACAAAATCTAAGGAATTATTTACACACTTAAAGTGTTAAAAAACTAATGCATCAAAGTACTCTCATTTCACTAAGACATGGAAGTAACTATGTCGGCAAACTCTCTAACATTGTTTTGGATCGCAAATCATCAAAATTATTGGATTCTTCTACCACAATAGTAATTTGGACATCAAGGATTAAAACCGAAATGTCTCCAGTAGAAACATCCTTGACACACAATATTTTAGTATTTTCAACAACAGAACTAGCTTTGTTAAAAATAATCGATATGTGGTAAGTCACTTTGTGCTCAATTGTAAGAATAGTCACATCTTCAAGATCTAATTAAAGATAAAAATAAATTAATTTACAAATCCAAATAAAGTAGAATATTTTGAATGCACAGAAATAAATGAAAAGTAAATCAATGATGAAGAAAAAAAGCTAAATAAGCAGGTGGCAGATTACTGACAAATTCTGTTAGTCTCCTCAAAGTATAAGAGACATAGACAAAAGAAGCTTCAATTCTAGGGTTTGATTGTACTTTGTTTAAAGACAACCTCAAAAAACGACCCTATCAAACCCTAACCCCAAAGTACAGAATCCAAAGTTCCTTAATTTGATTAGATTTCATTTCATTTAATTATGATTTCATCCTACCTAATAACATGCTTACACATTCACATTCTGCATTAATTAATTGCTTTTGTAAAGGGAAATAACCCATCATGAGAATGCCTTGTAACTTTTTTGTTTTTATGAGATCTGGTCATGATGTCTCCATTTGAAACATTTAACTTTTAATTACTACACACAATAAATCTATTGTACAAAAAATATATAACTCCAAATTATAACTATGAGTTAGTTCGGTTTGTAAAATTATTGTGCATCAAAATTATAAGGCAGGTTCATGAAAGTTGTTAATTCAAACTCGCCACTTTTAAATCTAAAATATGGTACCAAGTAATTATTTTAATATTTTTCTCATTGGATCTCTTATCAAGAAATATAGCATATTTAACGCACTTCTCATGCAGTGAGTTTCATATTATTCTTAACACTTACCTGCATGCGAAAGCCATTTGGATTTTAAGGTAGGTGCAAGACAGTTTCACTCTACTTAGTGTCAAAATTCATTCAACAAATAAAGCTATCAGGATTTAAATTCATGATCTCTAGCCTCTAGGTTTAACAAGCTTTAATATCCTATCAAAGAAAAGTTAAAACAAAAAAAAAAATGTAAGCTAATATGTAAGACTAAATCCTAACTTTTTATAATATTCTTGACACACCTTATATTAATGAATATATATTGATGCTAACATGACATTATAGGTATGTGGGAATATTTTTGGGTCAACATTCTGATTATTCACAACATATAAGATTTGGACTTGAGAGATTTATTAAAATCTCACACCCCTTGACTACGTGAATAAAATATAACGAAACAAATATAGCTCCAATGGGTATGTGCCTTTAGGATTGTATATAGATGTTTACAACTAGATGCCCAACAATGCACACAAGGGTTACAAAAACCAAGCATCAATGTTCTTTTTATTCAATGAAAAAGAAAGATAGGAAAAGAAATTAAAGAAGAAAAAAGAAAACTAAGCATGAGCAAAAGCTTTATGGCAAGCCAATGTGGAAGAGGTAAACTTTAAGGACATAAAGAGAGAAGCTTCCTCGAGATGTGTAGTTAGCCATGGAGCAAGTGCACTTACATTACATAAATTCTTCATCTTCATATTATTATTTTTTGGTCATTATAATCATTATAAAAAACTATATGGTATAAATGCTTTATTGCCTTTATTGTTTTTTATCCTCTTTTCTCTTTGTGTCTGTATAGGCAGATGGAGCTTTCTTGACAACTTGCACTCACTGCTCTCTTCTCTGCAACCAATAAAGTTTTGTGGCACCACTTCACCTCTCTTCTTCCATTATTTTACTCATTTCATCTCTCTTATATCTCGGCTTTTTTCTCTTATCTATTCAACATATTCTAGCTCTAAAAAATGCATTAAAACCAAAGCTTTGTGTTGGTTTATTTAGCATAGATCTACTTATCAATTTAAGCTTCTGGGTCAAACATTTTCATGCAATTAGCACATATTAACAAAGATAATGTATCATAGTTATTACTCATGAGGCTTAACTCAGTTGCTAAAACCATTTTACATCAAAGTGTTCTTACTATATAGGGAGGTCGCGATTTGTTTTTGTTGCGTAGGTTTAGTTCACATGTGTTCTTACTCATGCAAGTTGTTAAACACAATACTGGCCATACAACTTAATTTTGTATTCGAGTGGAAGAAGACGCAACAACTAATAATATTATATTTATATTTAAGGGCGTGGCATAGTTTAAGATAGAGAAAAAAACTAGATCTTTTGTTAGCCACTGGCCACAAATGAGGTTTACCAATAAATGTTTAATAAGTAGCAACTGTTATGGTTTCAAAATGAAGAGTGATGACATATGTAATATGAATTAGGTTGAAATCTTCAAAATATCAAAACTTAAAAGCTAGTAAATTCTATATTGGGATAATTACGTTAATTATTAAGACAGATCTTAATTAAGTTTTCAAATGCATAACAAAAATAGGGCACACCTAGTGTACTTGTGCTCGTAGTAGTAAAGAAGAAAAGGAACATACACCAAAGATAGATACTCTTTGTCGGCTTCTAACTCAAGGCAAAAGAAAAATTCAATCTTAAATCTTGATCAAGGAAAAAGAAATTATAGTAAATCCTATAATTTTTTATTCTAATCTCTTCTCAAAAGGAAAACTAATTAACAAGAAATGAGTAAGAAGAAACCATGAAATATGCAACTTAATAAATATATCATTACTCTTGTTTCTGTGGCCCAAAGCCCTAATATTTGATAGTGATTGTCAGCTATCTTTTCTCATTCTTTTTGTTTTTTATTTTGATTTAAATTTTTTAAATAATAATGTTGATTTTCCCAATAATGGGTTTGTCTGCAATGATAGGAATAACTAACTTATAAGAACAACTAACTAAAAAGCAACGGTTAGAAAGTTTGTTCAGAATTAGTATTAACAAGACCCACATTGACTCAATCAAATCATCTTCTAAATTGCTATATATATAAACTAGTTATAAAGTTTTCACCACTAGTAATTTTATTGTATATTTTATAACTATTTTAACATTCTTAGAAGTATCTTTAGCTCCTTTTTCATGGAGTAGACGAATATTTATGTTGCAGCTGTTTTTAAGCACTGTCAAGTTTACAAATGAGACATCTTTAACTAATTGAAACACTTTAATACACAATAATTTACCATCAGAGCTAGTTCGTGCACAAGAATTATGTTTTATTTTAATTTGTTAGTAATTTAATGAGTAAAAACTTAGGAAATTAAATAGTTATATAGTAAGAGGGTTATATGCTTTAATTTAGATACAATTTTAAATTTCATATAGTACATAAAATATTTTACGGTATTTCTTCCTATTTACCTAGAGAAATACCAACAACAATTTATAGATAAACCAACAAATATCACAAGACAAATCAAAGCACAAACAAACTACAGCAGTTAATCAATAAAGGTAAATGGTTTTGCCATTATCCATGGCATTATATATAATTTTATAATTAAAAGACCAAAATAATGCAAAAAAATTGGCAGCATTTTTTGAGACCAAAAACCCTAAATAGTGTACCTCCTATATACTTAAGAGGTTAATTTAATGCAATTACCCTTAAATCACGTACATATATAATATATATGTTTAATTAATTATCTAATTGATTAATGAAAATAGTTAAATTATTTTCACCCAAATGGACTGTTAATCATAGGGCTCATCCTATCACCTGAAATTTGAGCTCTTCTTGGTGATGGCCTTTCAAGCTTTGATGTTTCAAATTTTTTCTCACCCATTGGATCGCACTGAAGCATTGGCTTCGTTTCGTAAAGGTCAGGAATCGAATCCAAATCGGCGCCTGATGATGGTGGAACCATCTGAATCTGATGGTGGTGATGATGATTATGATGGTGATCGCCTTTGAAAAGATCGTCAGGGGTACCGAGACAATTAGGGTTTGGTCCTAACTCCTGCAAACGAAGATCGTCTGACCATATCAACGGGCTTTTTCCAGTGCCAGAATAAGGGCTAGACCTCTTCTTCGATCCTCCTAAACAAAGGTTGTCATGATTGTTGTTGCTGTTAGGGATGAAAGCAGAGTGGTCGAGGGGCAACTGTCTATGGTCCATGTTGTTGTGTTGGAGATGTTCGAGTTGATCACCGCCGTAAATGTTTAGGTCTTGAAATTGAGGAAAGTTTAGTGAATTGAAATCTTTCATTGAACTCATATGATCTTGAATCCCTTGATTTGGAATTCCTTTGTAGCTTCCTGAAGCCATGTTTTCACCAGCAAGGGTTTGATAAGCTTTTTCTAACATACTTTGCATGTATTTTCCATGTGCTTCTATCCTCAACTGGAGATGCCTTTGCACCTGCATATACAACTTTATTTTGTCAAAACGAGATATAGAAGAAGAAGACATGTAAGGATTGTAATATATGGGAGAAGTTGTACATTTGTCACATACAAAATTTGTGATAATCGGACTTGATATTATGAATCGATCTTGAATTTTATTATCATATTGGAGTCATTTTAATTATTTTCATTTCTTGAATGAAAAGTTAAATTATTACCTCTAATTGTTCATGCAATCTTCTTTGCACCTCCATTTGCATCCTAATTACATCAAATCATGTTGGTAAGATTCTGTTATACTAAAGTTTAGAAAGAACGAGAAGAAAAACTAACTTATATAAGAACAGTGAATATATATAATATCATATTGAGAAAAAAAGAGAATATCAACGAATTTCGATATTTATCTAGTGTTTTTGTTTGATTTCGCTGCATCAAATTACTTACTCGTTCATACTACGACCCATCATCCCAGAAGAAGATGCTGCACTGCGTTGAAGATCTAGTGTTGGACCTGGAATCAGAAAATCAAATAAATTAATTTATTGTCATAATTAAAAGAAATTATTATCCAGAAAAATTAAAAAGAAAATTGTCTGATATCTTACCATCCTTAATCGAGTGATCATTAAATTCCTTGTGAGGTTGCTTTCCAAGTCTGAACTTCTAAATTATAACAAAACAAAAGACAAAATTAACAATCAAAAAAGAAAAGATAAATGAAAACTAAAGATCAAAGAATGAGATCAAAAAGAAAATATAAAAAATGAAAAGTTGTTCAGTTTCTTGCCAAAAGTATTCAAACCTGAAGATGGCTTTTGAGGTGGTAAAGAGTAAGCCCCTTCACACCCATAACTCTCATGATAGTCTTAGGAGTTGCCTCTGAAATCGAAAAAACCAAAAAACGAAAAAATATTAGATGACCTAAAAACTTAAATTGATAGATAAATTTATAGGAAATGAATTAGAAATTACTATCAGGGCCGCCGAGTTGAGTAACAGCATCAACGAAGCGTTCATGGAGCTCAACAGTCCAGCGAAGACGAGGCTTCGGGTCGGTAGTTAAGACAAGACCAGAGTCGCCTTGAACACACATAGGTCTATCATGGGAATTCATAGTTGAAGGTTTCTTTGTATGGAACATTCTGTTTCTCTCTCTAGAAAATAATAATAATTGTAATTACAGAAAAGAGAGATTCAAGAAGAACAAATGCTTATGCAAATAGAGAAGAATAGGGTTCGTTTTTAATAAGAAGGAGAGGAAGAAGAAGAGAGATTTGGTTTTTTGGTGCTATTTTCATTTGATTTAATAAGGGTATTAAAATATCATCTCAAAGAGGAGAGACACTAACCCTAAGAGAATGATTTATGAAAAAAAAAAAACAAAAAATCAAAAAGATTCTCACTTTCTCTCTCTACCTACTTTCTCCCTCTACTTTCTTATACTATGAGTGTAACTTCATAAGTACAAACGTATTATATTTGATCACATCCGTTGTATTTCCGATTAGTTTTTACTATGCAGTTGTCAAGCGTTTTCCACATAGTGCAAATACTCTAAACTGTTAGATGTCAGTTCCTCTTGGGGTACCTTTTGAAGGATGAATTAGACTTTATTATGTGAAACATCTAACATAAATCACATAAATTTAGACATTTATAATAGAAACATGTATTACGAAAGTACATATGAGTAGTAATAGGATAGTCTTTGTGACCTTTTCAGAGTATTGTGCGTGAACCACTAAGCCCACAACGAATGAAATTTGGAACACAATTATACCATGCTTTATCTCATTATATCATTATTAACAGAAAGTACTCCATCATACTCTTATGATTGATTAGTGGGGTTTAATATCATATATTCATCAATTTTTTTATTTATTTAATTAGAGAAAGAGAGAGAATCCGATCTCAATATTGTTATATTTGTTCAGTTTATTATTTTCACATGCTTATGGCAATACTTAACGTTGTATTGGAGTCCACGGTGGGTGATGTTGTTCGGAAGACTCGATCCATTAAAAGAAAATCTTATGACAATTCATGCTCCATAAAATTTGGGCTCGATGAATGTGTTGGAACTAAGCATCATTTGGTTATAGCAATAACATAATTCTTATATTGATGAAACACCAACATGACTAAGAATGATTCTCACACCTGATCACACTTTAACCAGAGTCTTCAAAATTAATCAAATTAATTGGCTTACTAGCTACTTTATAAGTTGATTTGTAAGCAAGGGTAATGAGTATTAACTGTGACTAAGGTCCGAATAAAATTATCTCAATAATGATATTTGTCAATTATACGGAAAAAAAAAAAAAAAACTAAATCTAATAAACGGTAAATTTAGTAGCTATAAAATGGGATGGTAGAGAGGGGTAGCCACCCCACTCCAGTTATCGGAAAAAAATTATATTTTTTAAAGTTAACTAAAAATTTTAAAAGGTTTTTTTTAGTAAAGTTTGCATGTATATACACATAATAAATGTATTAATGGATTGGTTCAAGTCTCAAACAACTTGGTATCTATTAAGTAAGGTTCCAAGTTTGAGCTTTGTAATCTTCATTGGGAAACTCATCCATTAAGAACAGGTGTGCGAGCCAGAATTGGAAGTAATCGGATAAAGCTCTGCCAAACAAGATAGGAAACCAAAAAAATACATAACAAATACAAGAAATACATGAAAATGTAAATAAACAAAAGTAGGTATAGATTAGAAAAAGAAAATGGAGGGTTTAGATGTGATAGTAAAAGGGGGACCTCGGTCACTCTTTCTAATTGTAAAGCTCCAATTCTTATCCCTTTTGTGGAATTGAAGATTGTCTTTCCTATGCTCAATTTTAAATTTGCTATCCCCACATTCACAACACCATGCATACGCCAAATTAACTTTGCTAAGGTCCCGCTATCTCACTAAAAAAGTTAAAAAAAAATTACAATAAATATAATATTCAAATATGCAATAGAATTATAGTTTGGTGGATAATACACAAGTATAAATACGTATTATGTAATATTTGTATTTATAGCTAGTTTACTTATATAAATTATATATATAATTTTGTTTTCAGTATTAACTTATGATGATTTTTTTTTTTGAAAACTTATGATGAATTTATGAACATTTGTAATTATTTAGTCCCAAACTTGAGGGTATTACTAATACAATTCCCAAATCTTTTAGTTTTGGGGTTTTGAGGAGTATGTCAACTTGTTAGTGTGTCTTTTTTTTCTCTACTACCTTTTATAAAATATGTGTTATGTAATATAATGTAGGAAAGTATATATATACCACGCATATATGAGAGGACGCCAAATCTTATGATGGATTATAAATTGCATGTTCTAATTATTAACCAAGTCCGTAGATGGGAATAAATGCTTTCTTCTTTGACAAATAAAGGAAGATTCTTCTCCCATTAATCTAAAATTTCTCAATTTGATCAATTATACATCCAATGTATGACACTATATGTAAATAAATTAGAAATTTGTCATAAATATACCTAAATAAATTTATTTATAATATCTTAAATTTTTGTTAATAATAATATTAAATTGTTGATATTATGAAACTACAGTCTAGTCTTGTGAGGCCAGCCCAATGTCGGCATAGAAGGAACTGATCTCATAAATATCATCGAGATCTCAGTCGAAGTGGGTTCGTCGGAATCACGACTAGCTTTCCTCATTGTACCTTGTTTTGCAGATAATTTTTACAAGATGTTTCAAACTTGTTCAGTTCATTCCGAATATCGAATGATATGTATTTACCATCAAACTCATCCAATATAACATGGCTTTACTAATCATAAATTGTTTAAAAATAACAAGTATTTATATCATATATTAGTATTAAACAAACTCAATTATGTAGAAGTGTATATTTACCCAACTCAGAATAGCATGTATTATTGGTGAAAATGAGAAAAAAATTAAAATATTTAACTTCTTTTTTTAAGTCCATGATATTTTAATTTTAAATATCCTAAACATATATGAAACATATAACTAAATAAAAAATTTGAGATGAAATGAGTTATAGAACTTTAAGTTAGTTTAATATTTGTAGTTATATGTACCATGGTTTTAGATGGAAATAAATAGAAACTTATTTAATAACAATTGAAAAGCTGACTTGTGTTTTTTTCTAAATTAATTAAATAATTTGCATAATATCTGTTTAAATTGCTTTAATGTGTAATTAAATAACAATATCTCATTAGGTCCCACTTAACTATCCAGATCAGGCCAATATATGATGCCAAGTGGAAAAATTAATTACATGATGAGTTTTAGCAACCGGACATTTGACGTGGATAAAGAATTGTCAATAAATTTCAATACATGTGTTGTTACTGGTTAATTTCATAACAATTTGATCTTTGTTAGTACACATATCAAAACATGTATCGATGATTATATAAATATATTTTGAAAAAAAAAAAGACTCTTAATACAAATTCTCCATGTATATTGATGTGCTAAAGTGGTACAAGTGTGGTTCAAAGTTATACGATTAAACATAATTTATATTGAAGTTTAAACTATACTTCAAATGATCTGGCCTTTAGCATACGACCATTCCTTAACACATAACCATCCATTGTATATATTAAAAAACTAACATAGAATAACTTTATTAAATCTGTGTAGAGCACATGGGAAAAAACAAAAATTTAAAACATGGTATTTAATTAATAAATATTGTAATACTTTATAATATAATGAAGCAAAGGTTATGAATTAACTTTTTAGTAAATTAAAATTGGTAGAACATAATTCAAGCCACTAGAAAAGTAAAGATGGCTTAATATTAAGGGTAAGTTAGCTTGAATATCAAGCATCTTTATAAATGAATATATTCTCTTTAAAATTGAATATATTCTCTTCAAGGTAAAATTTGAGGGCCCAATTAATCTTTATGTACATTTGGAATTATACTTTAGAGGACTTCTCCTCTCTTCCATCTCTTCAATATTATTATTTGGACGTTGATATGTTTGTGATAAGTTTAATTAACTAATTAACAATATTCTCTTTTGCCACTTTTTGTTTGTGTATTCAAAATTTTCAAATATAAGATCTATTAAAATTTATAGCCAAGGAAGTTTTAAAATTTTGAAAATTTAGTTAAGAATTTCAACTAATATGGGATTTGGAATTTGTGTTTACAATAAATAATTACTATTTTATCTATTACTTAATTTAGTTATCAAAAATATATAGTCAAGATTTTGAATTTACATTTTTATCATCTTATAGTTATCTTGTAGTTACCTAGTTGCATTTTATGGTTATCTTATAATTATTTCAAATGAACATAATTTTTTTTTTTTTTACTATGATTTTATTATAATTTATTTAGAATATTTATATTTAATGTAATCATGTTATTTATATACGTGTGCTTTTATTCTATTTTTTTGTTTTTATTTATCTTTAATATAACAAAATCACATTTTATAGTTGTTTTATAATTTTCTTATAAATATATTTAATTAACAAAATCACATTTTATAGTTATCTTATAGTTAATTCAAATGATGTAATTATGTTATATTTTTGCTATAGTTTACTTGTAATATGTCAAATTGATATAGTTATTTATATTTATATGTATTAATTAAATATGTATTTTAACTATATGACAACAACAAAAGAACTATAAAACAAATATGTATCAGTAAAAAAAAGTTTGGAAAAAGTATAGTGCATGGATATTGTTTTGAAGGGAAACATAAAATGGAAGAAAATATTCTAAAACGGCAACTTGAAAAAATAAACGGTTTGTAAGATAAATAAAAAATAGAATTTAAAAAAAGGAAGAATGTAAAAATGTAAATAAGAATTATTTTAGAGGATATAACTTTTAAATGAACTATAAAAAACATACTAATTATGTAAGATGTCCTAAAAATAATTAGATTTTATATTAAAATGAAGTTTGAGCAAAATGACTAGACCTACGTGCGGCTCAGTTCAGTCTATTACAAGGAGGTGGCAATCTTTTCGTAGCAGAAGCAACAAGTTATAGGTACGCTCTAACCGGACGAAGAACATCCATATAGATTGGGTTATTATGAAGATGGATGCAAAAAATGCAGTTTTCATCCTGAACAATGATTCTTTATTTCTCACAAATTCTAGTTCTATTCTAAGTGATTGAGGTAAACCTGTTTACCCATGGACATGCAAATTGCTCGACAAGTAGATGTGCATAATTCAATGTCTGTCCACCTTTATTTGGAGAGATTGTTGCCAATTGTTTTGAATTAATATGAATACCTTCTTCAATGAAAAAAAAAAAAAAAAAAACGCTTATAAGGTTATACTAAAATCATTGCGTACTAAGTAATACCTGGAAATCTTGGTTTCGAAGAACTTAGCAACTGACATTGGTCAGGTCCACAATATTTGAGATCAAGGCATTGTATACTTACTAAAAATTTATAATTTTTTTAACAGTTGAATTGGCTGATCAGATAAGTAAATGAAATTCTTCGTTATTTTCAATGTTATTATCTGAATTTATTTATTCTGAATGGGGAAAAGAAAAAGGAAATCTAACCATATGCCAAAATGCACACCTAATATATTATAAAAATAATCCTGTAGATAGTGGATATATAATGTGTTTGTGGAGAATATATGCCATTGGCGTTTGAGATTCTTATATACCAAGTATACTTTCATCTCTATTTTTTTCACATTATTAATATCAAGTAAAATGACATTAAAAATATGAAATAAAATACAGTAGTGACACATATTAAACATATCTAGAGTAGGTACAGACCTTGAAATATTAATTTCAATAAAAAAAAAATTTAAAAGTGGTATGGACAGGGTTTATTGTTCCATATGTTTTTCCTAAGAAGTAAGATAGTATGTTTTTAAGGAAAAACAGATAAAAATTTGTGAACTTGTGAACTTAACTGATAAAAGAAATTTCAAGAACATCAAAGTGCATTCTACTATAAGACATTGATTTCAAAGAATGTTATCAAATCGAAAACTTTACCAAATTTGTCAAACAACTTAATGGAATAAATACTGCAGATCCTTTCTTTCAAAAGTTCTGCAATACTGCACTTTATCTACAAGCTGCAAAACATTTCTATGCCAGCTTTTATTGCTTAAAAGGGAAAATCTCTAATACCAAAATTATGGGCTGACGATTACTTATACACAAACAATAGGCATAATATGAATGTTAGAGAAAAGCAAAAACTGTAGAGACCTTTCACATCACTTTCTGTTCATATCTCCTAATTTGGGTTACATCTTTTAGCTGCGATATAAACGAAAAGGGTATCAATACAAGACATTGGAGAATTTTCATGTAAAGCAGAAAAGTTCTACAAAGGATGAAGTTCCAAGTTTGAGCCTCTATCATTTGGACAATACAAGTTTTGGAGGGTGAATTACACAGGTTGCTTGAATGTTTTCCATTAGATTTCACAAAACCGAAAAAACTTATAAAATATTAAAACTTCAAAAGAAATAAAACCCACTTTAAAAAGAAATATATTTAGTGTGTAGCTTACCTCTGTTGAAATAAGTTCTTCATTGACCCCCTGAATAAGTCCATACCCGAGACCTTCTGTTGCACGCCATGAACGTTGTGTTATATTTGTAAAACAAATGTATAAGCTGCCAGTCAAAGGAATGAAATACAACTTAATAACTTATGCATATATCTTGAAATGAAAAACAGAGATTACCCAAAGGAACAGCTAATAATATGCAAAGTTAGGCAGAAATGTAGAAACGATACCCAGGATGTAATGTTCAGTTACTTAAGAAAGACATCTAACTAAAGTACGTATTTTATATGAACTAACAGAACTTACAGAAGGTTTTGACAGATTCAAATAATGGCATCTGTGTTCAGGAAACGTGCCATAACTCTATATGACATTACATGAAATCATGCAATTCCAAGCAGCAGACAAAATGACAACCCACCAAATATGTAAACAAAATTTACATTAGTAGGCATGGCCTAGTCCATCTTCATAAAAATTAGTATTTTGGTTTTAAGATTCATTTGCGAACTGGGGTTGATTTCAAAATCAGCATCCTGGAAAACTTTAAGCTCTCCTCCCAATTCATTGAAAGGTGGGTTGGTGTTTTTTCAGATAGCATAATTTGAATGGAAAGCTTACATGTACAAATCGATAATTTTAAAGCTAATATCCGAGATATCAACTTAGGCTTGCGGCGATGCAGAAATATCTATGAGAATCAAGAGTGAAGAAAAATATATATATATACCCAAAATATAGTCGCAACAGCATCTAATTGCCACACTAGACTATGGAACTACCATGCAAGCATAACGCCTAGGCTATGACCCATTAAAGAACAAGATTATATAGACTGCTCCGCTCATTTTTCCTGCACTTCGACAGATCATATGTTCAGCATATACCTCAGATAATCTAGGTCTTTTACCTTGGAAATTACACCCAATTTAGAGGAAAACAACTGTAATAAAGTTATGCAAACCATTAAGTCTATCATTTAGTAGCCATGAGTACAAATTGTGGTACCATGAAACAAAACACATTGTGATTAAAAATCAAAACTGAAAAGCATTTTGTATAGACCAAGTTATCCTCTTCATTGACCACAAGTTCACTAATACAGCCCAAATGTTCAATATAATTTTAGTAACATATTCTTTAGCAAATTGGATAGAATCATGTCACTTTACACATCACCAATTACAGTAGGCTCATAAATGGTAATTCCATGGCTGTCTTTTTCCCCTGACTTGTGCTCCGTTAAAGCGACTAGTTCTCTGTCATTAATGTTATATCATATCATGTAACCATATGAGAATATATGTGGCACTCCGTTGAAATACTTGAAGTTAAACCATTTCAAACAAATAATTAGCTGAGTGTCTTATGATGATAGGTCATCATACAAACATAATTTCAGTGATTAGGACTTTCAACTATTTAGTATTGTATTTCTTGAAAGCTCAAAATTCAGAAATTCAGGTTTTCAATGTACATGACATAGTCGGATTATCAAATTGTTGCCAAGAAAGAACACCATGGTAGAGATACATTGCGATGTGCATACCCATATGTTAAAAATTCTTCAATGTTTGAAAGAAAAGTGGAGAAATCCCAAGGAGATGAAGGCATAACTACCTTAGTCCTGAGATACTAAGAATTCCGAGGAAGAAAATTCATAATTCTCCATCTCCTGATGCTTAAGACAATAATGATGTAAACAATGAGGGTTGAGAATGAGAATCAATCAAGCTGCACAGTAATGTTAAACTTTTACTAGCAGGACTTGGTTGATAATGATACCTTTTAACTAAAAAGAACCCTTCAAGTTCATAGAAGTCCGTATGTAAAAACATGAAACTAAGGAGACCAGGTACTAAACTTGATTTGTTATCTATGAACTTGAAAGGTTCTTTCTCAGAGTTGAGAACCAACGTGATAACTATAATTCTCAACTCTAAAATATCCATGATTATTTCTCGCTAGTTCAAGTTTTAGTTCATAGATAATTCTAAGCATCTTCATTTCTCGCTTGTTCTTAGAGATGAAAACTCAGCAGCAATTTCTGTAAAATGTTAGTATTGATTTGTTATCTTAATGATCACTTTGTTTTCAACTTGAGAACATCTTATACTAGAAAAAAAATGCAAGAAAAAGTAAATGAGGCTTAGACTTCTCTAGTGAGAAATTTATGTGATTTATAACGGTGGACCAAAATTAACTAATTAGTCAACTCATATATCAACAAAACCATTAGTGCACCTGCTTTAGAACTAGTAACCGAAGATCACCCAAAGTTGCTGGGATTAAGAAACTATATACATGTTTTGCTTCCTCCGCAAAGAACTCAATGAATCTAGCTCCACAGCCTACCTGTTAATTCACTCATAATTTCAATGGTGCAAGTACTAGAAAATAACAAAATTGTAGTTCAAAATACACCTGGACATTCACAGCCTCTCTTTCCTCATGTATGACAATTTTTCAGACAATAAACAATAAACAAGATAAGGATTGAGATAATACCTCGAGAGTGGCTTCTTTAAGAGGTTTCCCTTGCTCTAAGGTTATTAGAAAGAAGAACTCTAGCAGCATCAGAAAAGCACACATCTACTGAAGTGCCATGTCTATGCCATGGAACTTGATCCATTTCTCTTGAACATTAAGAACAAACCAATTCATTAAATTTTTGCTCCTCTCAGTAGCAGTTAGTTTGCTCCAGGCTACACAAATTAAAACGTTCATAAATACATGAATTTAAAGTTTTAAATTCAATATTATTCATTTTTTTAATAACAAGTGTAATATTATATCACCACTAGAAGCTGTCTTATAGAAACAGATCAAGCAGAAGCCGAGAAAAGAAACATATATTTCTTTTTAAAAACTTCCAAGCCAACTAGAACCAACAATTGGAGATACAAGAGAAAAACTAATGGAAGAAAGAAAATAGACCTGTAAAAAAGTAAAGAAAAGACAAATGAACAGAAAAACTACTCTGTTCCTACAGGGTAGTGCAACTTCCCAAGCCTAAATTTCATGCACCGTGGAAGAAAATTAGCATTCACTCAATGTGCTTCACTGCATGTATTTCTTTCTTGTACGCCTTTTAAACATAAACACACATAGAAATAAATTAAAGAACCATAAGGCAGAACAATAATGCACAGGAAACAGAAGAATAAATATAAAACAAAGGCTTTCCATCATCCTTGAATTGTCCTGTTAAATACCTCAGCTTCTTTTTTCTCAAACTCATTAAATCGATTAGATGGCACTGCAACAAGTTGTTTCAACAATCTACAAGGCATATAACATTGCTGAGCTGGCTGGCACTCAACCAAAATAAGGTCAACTTAGTGGCATGTAAATTTCTAAGAATCATCTTGTGAACCAGCTGTGAAAACTAAGACTTCCATATTTGATCTAATAATCTGCTCTAGGTAAGATGATAGGCAACAAGGTGAACATACATACACAAACAGTCAAATGTTGGAACTTTTGGGGGATCCATAAGTTAGATAAGTGTTCTGCTACTGCTACAACACACTTTGTAAGTTACAAACTTAAGAGTTTAAGATCACATAAATTTGGTAACAGCGTAACTTACAAAACCATCACTAGACTTTTCCCAAATTCTGGAATTGGCCAAAACCTTCAATCGGCAAATTTTTTTAAGAGAATAACAGACATGATGAGCGTCGGTGATATAGTTCAAGATTTTTTTGAAAAAGATGATTCAAAAGAAAAGAGTGCAAGTAGGAGAGGGAGAGAAAGGCATGAAGAAATCTTGAGGAAATTAGGAGGAGAAATTATTTGAGTGCACTATTTCAAGACCTGCTGTTGGAAATAATCTCGTGCAGACCTGGTCAAAAGCAGTTAGTGGAAGCTGATT
>CATIWQ010103314.1:0-16402 GCA_949673415.1 Euphorbia schlechtendalii | reverse complement strand
AATGCACTTCGAAGTAAAACTCTACATATAAAAATCTTAAGCTTTACTAATGTTTTCAAGAGCAATGAACAATATCCCTATCCAATCCAATAGCAAAAGTAGAGCTAACAAAAATGAAAGAAAAAAATGTATTGTACCTATGCGAAATCAAAAGATAGAACTTCCTTAGATAAGTTGGAATATTCTTCGACTTCAACCTCTTCTAGAGTCAAATACACCTTTACTAATGAATGCAAGAGCAAAAAGGGCGACAATGGATAAGAAAGAGGAAACAGTGAGCAGAGGAGGATGAGAGAGAGAAAACGATCATAAAAGAGAAGAAAAACTAACCTGAAAGTGGTTGTCATCGCCGGAAATTAGAGCTCCATTAGATCTCTGCCAAAGAGGGAAGACGCGGTTGCAACGTAAATTAAAAGAGGTAGGGTTTATTTCTCCTTTGTTTCCCGCTATATATTACGGAGTATTGCGGACGGTTGTTACGTAACAACCGTCCGCAATAACCTTTGTATTACGGACGGTAGTTAAATAACGACCGTCCGTAATACTATAATAAGTATTGCGGATGGTTTTTACGTAACAACCGTCCGCAATAACCTTTGTATTACAGACGGTCGTTAATTAATGATCGTCCATAATACTATTATAAGTAACCCTTAATTATCTACTCCGTCATTCCGTCCATACTTTTACAGACGGTTTCTAGTATAACCCTCGCAAATGGTGCGTCCCAATAAGCCATTTTTGCACAAGTTTATATGCATGGTAACTCCAAAATTTTGCATTGAATAATTTGACCCTTATTAAACATTATGTCTATCACTAATAGATTTACTTAAGGTGTAATTCGTACGAAATGCAAGATACCTTATATCATAATTAAACAAGAATGATAAATGATATAGATTAAAATGGGGACAATCTCTGTAATATGTTCACTTAAGCGATCAATTCCAACACTCTTAAGTTCCATGGATTCTTTACATGATAGCAGAAAAAATAAATGTTTGACGGACGAAAAAGATAATATGTTCACGGTTGAAGTTCTGGTGGAATTTGATCTATCAGAAAAAACTAGATCCAATGATATTTTGGACCTTAGAGGTAATAGATAAAATAACGTTTGACAAGTGATAACTGATTCGTAGTAAGTTGCACTTGAAAGGGAAGGTTGCAGATTTAAACTATCAAGTTAAAAACCCTCAAACCTCACAACTAGTTTTCTTCTCAATTAACTACATAAAATATATATTTGAAAGAACACTCAAATTGGACTCTTACTAAATACATCTATGATCTTAATAATGTTTGAGTTGAAAATAAGATTGAAATAATAATATTTTTAGGGTCAGTTTGGTTGTGCTTTCTCAAACTGTTTTTCTGAAAAATTTCATTTTCAAACTTTTTCTATAAGCAGCAGAGTTAGATTTTGAAAAAAAAAAAGTCAGACAGTTCCTAATTAAATAATATGAAGGATTAAAATATGTAATTATATAAAAAATTTGTGAGAGCAAAGTAACTTGAAAATTAATACCAAACAGTCCCTTACGAGTTAAGTATAAACACATACATAATCTACCGTTATTTCTCCAATCTTTCATCGACATAATATTGGATTCATAAAATCTTCTATATATATACCCTATATCTTGACCTTCCTAAATTAAGTTCACGCATTAAGAATAATTCTACAAAATACTTTTTTTGTTTTGAATTTTAAGTTAGCCTATATCTCTTGCTTTCCTAAATTATTGGAAATTTATAAGTGAAACAAAAAAAAATTGGGATTATTAATAAATAAATATTTTGAAATTGTACTTTTATAATACACTTAATGAGATATGGAACAAAATTTTAAATACATGACAATAACATTTATCTTCCTTGAAATGAAAAATAAAATAAATGAACATTAATGAAATAGTGGTTAATGGTAATAAAAATAAAAACGAGAATGAAACAATTGTTAAAATTTATAACTAAAATTTTTTAATATTTTAAATATAATGAATTAGAAATAATTTAAAATAAATGGTTCATTGTCATTATCAAAATTATTTATTTTATTGATTCAATGAACTAAAAAATGGACACCGAAAAAATGAACCTTTACTTGAATTATAATTCTGGGATCGTGATGTATGTGCACATATGATTGCAAAGCATAATCGTTTTATTTTCATTAGTTAGCAACTGATTTCACCCAAATCAATTCAGTTTTTTAGGCAGACTCGCAGCGCATACTAATCTCCCTCCAGCATTTTTCCCAAGCACAAACTCTACAGCCAACTCTACCTTAAAAATAATAAATGTAAATAACTCACCAATTTTAATTTTTAATTAACTACCAAAGCAATTTTTTATAAATTATAGATAAATTATTTGATAATCATTTAGTTCTTTTTTTTTCTTATTTAATTATGAGATACCTATTTTTATGGCATATGTTTCACTTAGTTACAAATTTCAATAATAAAATGTATACAAAGTAATATATTTTTTCATCACGGTGTCGGATTTTCAAGTTAATATGAATTTCTTGGTTTGATTGGAAAAGACAGTTTGCACTATAAACTACGTAATGATATAAATTTCTTGACAAACATGACAGTCAAAATATCAGACTATATATTAAAATTTGAGAAAAGAAGAGAACATAAAAAAGTGTAGAAAATAATACGACTAGCTTCAAAAGTCATTACTGGAAAACAAAAATAAAACTTTGTTATTCTTGTTGAATTGAACGCGTTCAAAAACGTTGATTTCAAATAAGGGTAAAAAAATTCAACAAAATCAATTCCTTTTATCACATATTATATGACTGAAATATAACAAGTTTAAGAATAGCATAAGAAACCAAACTAATATTGGTGAATAAACTGGAAAACACGTAAATTTTTATTTTATTCCTTTACCACATATTTTATTGGATTGTTGATATACTTTATAAATTAAAGGTAGAATAAAAAATCTTTTGTGATGTATAATAATTAATGAATTCAAATTGGATGCACAAAAATCCAACATAAACATGAATTGTAGTTAGAGAGTTGATGTTTGTAAAATATGTGGGGGCATGTTAATTTGCCAAACAACATGTGGGGGCTTTCTTGTTGGGTTGTTAACCTCCAACATCTGGTAGTGGACCTGAAAAATGCAACACTTTTTCCACAAACACAAAAGAGAAACAATTAGTTCTATGTTAGAGTATATTATATATATCTAGTAATTAATTAACTTTCAAATATTTATTAGGTTTTTGGGGGAGTTGATATGAGAGGAAATACGTAAATTACCACATAATCTAACCGTGAAATATTATCATTTTGACATACATTGAGAAGATTTAATTAATTAGGATCGGTTTGTGCAAACTGTGATCAAATATTTCGTACGAAATTTACCAATATTTTCACATAATTAAAGTACACAAACAGAATTCTAAACTTGTAGAAATTAAAGAACACATGCAAATTTTTTATGTGCTTCCCAGTTCAACTTTTCAAGACATGAACTAGTCAATACACGCAGCAGGAGGCTTAGGTTACTTCCACTAGTCAAAAGCACAAAAACGCTTAAAGGTTACAGAGATATACAAGCTAAGATGAAGAGAATCGCTAAAGAGAATCATGCATAACACAATAACAGACTGCATGGCGAAAGAACTAGCAACAACTCAACAAACTTCAAAGATCTCGAGTGATCCAAGCACTGAATACAAAGAATCAAATAGCCAAATAAACAAATAACCTCGAGATAGCTTCAAAAGTCTCAATAGTCCTCCTTATATAGGCCTTCCTTCAAGGATAACCACCTTGCAACAGATTTCAATTAGAGTCACGTGTCAATAAAACTTCAATGTCATTGCTGAGCACATGACACAAAGGGAGGCTGTGCAGTTTGTGTTTCTTCGAAGGAAAAAGGAGAAGGAAGAGACACTGAAAAAGAGAGAGGGTATTTTGATAGAAAATGAACCAGGCTTAGAAAGAGTGGGCTTTAGGCTTTGACTTTGACTTTGGTCCAAGGCTGAAAGCCAAAACTATAGGCCACAAATCTCCACGTTTGGCTTGCAGTACCTTGACGACTAATGGATGCCTTCCTTGATCCTCCCTTTGCTCAAGGATAATAATTAAACGAATCTTCAAGGCACAATGTTTAAGCACTGAGCAGAGGACTGCATTATTGAAGTTTTTCAAAGCTGCCTGAAATTTGAAAACAGGAATAGATTTAGTCAAAATGTCTACAAGATTTATATCAGTGGGAATTTTCTCAACAATAACAGATTTAATATTGACAATATCTCTTATAAAATGTAACTTTATGTCAATATGCTTAGTCCTTTCATGGAAAATAGCATTTTTACATAAGTGTATGGCAGACTGAGAATCATAATGCACCTTAACATTATTTTGACTAAAACCAAGTTCAGACACAAAACCTTTCAACCACAAGGCCTCTTTTATAGCTTAAGTTAAAGCTATATATTCAACCTCTGTTGTTGAAAGAGCAACAATATGTTGGAGACTATACTTCCAACTCACCAAGGGTAAAACAAAATCCAGTAACTGATCTTCTTCTATCAAGATCAGCAGCAAAATCAGAATCACAGAATCCCTCCTCATTAAAAGCATCATGAGAATTATTATACATTAAACAAGTATTGAGAGATCCCCTTAAGTACCTAGACAACCACTTAACTGCTAACTAATGCATTTTTCGAGGATTACTCATATATCTACTGATCACACTGACACCATAAGCTAAATTAGGTCTAGAACAAACCATTGCATACATAAAGTAGCAAACTAAATTCTGATTAGGATCCTTTCGATAAAGTTAGCCTCATATGTAGGTAAGGGTTTAGGACTAGATTTGAGTTTAAACTGAACACCAATGGGAGTAGACACAAACTTGGAATCATTTAAACCAAACATAGACAAAACTTTATTTACATAATCACTTTGAGTTAAGGGTAGAGTCCTCTTACTTCTATCTCTTAAGATGTTAATACCTAAAATTCTCTTAACAGGGCTAAGGTCTTTCATTTCAAACTCAGACTTCAATTTATGCTTTAACTTTTCAATTTTAGTTTTATGTTTAGATGCAATTAACATATCATCGACATAAAGCAGGAGGTAAACATATGAATCATCTTTCAACTTTAGAAAATAAACACATGAATCAAAGTTACTTCTACTGAAATTCAAGTTAATCATAAATTGGTCAAATCTAAGGTATCATTATCTAGGTGATTGCTTTAAGCCATACAAAGACCTTTTTAATAAACAAATACGTGATTCTTTGCCCTTTTGGACAAAACCTTCAGGTTGAGTCATGTAAATTTCTTCATTTAAATTGCCATGAAGGAAAGCAGTTTTTACACCTAACTATTCAAGTTCAAGATCATAAAAACAGTGGTAGACAAGATAACTCTAATTGACACATGCTTAACCACATGGGAGAAAATATCATGGTAATCGATGCCATCTACTTAACTAAAACCCGTAGTAACAACTCTTGCCTTAAACCTTTCTTTCTCAATACCAGGAATTTTGGGTTTTCTTTTAAAAACCCACTTACAGCCAATAATTCTTTTAGCCTTAGGTTTAAGAACTAATATCCAAATATTATTTTCAGACAAAGACTCCATTTCCTCATTCATAGCATTAGACCATTTAGACCAGTCTCTAGAGTTTCTTGCTAGCACAAAAGTTTTAGGTTCCTTAGATTCAATACAATCGACCACATTAACAGCAAATTCAATAAATTCAGAGTAATTACAATCATACACAGTTCTGTCAAGATAGATATAAGGTTTGATTATCCTTCTAGCTCTATCTCTAACAAGTTGATAGTTATTAGGGTCTGAAACATGTAAACAGCATTAGATTGAGTGGAAGTTACAGGTTGATGATTTTCACTCTGGTCAATGTCATGTAAGTTATTTTCAGAATTGGAATTATCTACATTTTTAATTACATGTTCATTTAAGCCATCAATCTGAGGTTCTCTACTAAATTTCACCTCAAACCAAGATTGTTGATTGTTAGAGTCATTAATCACAGAATCACTTAAGAATTTTGGAAATACATTTTCAGTAAAGGTAAAATCTCTACTAATGACAAACTTTTCATCACTTAAAACCCAAACTTTATAACCCTTAAACCCTTGAGGGTAACCTATGAAGACACACTTCTTAGCTCTAGGATCTAACTTTGAATCCTTATGATGAATGAAATAAGCACATCCAAAAATCTTAAGGTGATTGTAGTTAATAGGTTTTTTATACCAGATTTCATTTGGACATTTAAAACCAATAGAACTACTAGGAGACCTATTTATTAGGTAACAGGTAGTCTGGACTGCCTCAGCCCAAAACTTAGAGCTCAAACCGGATTTAAACAACATGCATCTTACTTTATTCAAAATAGTTCTTTTTTTTCTCTGCAACCCCATTCGGTTGAGGTTTATAAGAGCAAGTCCTATGCTTTAAAATTCCATTTTCCTTACAGTAGGTGTTAAATTCATTATTGATTTCTAAACCATTATCAGTCCTTAAAACCTTTAATTTTAAGTTCATTTGATTTTCAACTAAGGATTTTCAATGAGTGAATTTTTTAAAGGCAACAGATTTATTTTAATAAAATAAGTCCAGACCTTTCTAGAACAATCATCAACGAAGGATACAAAATACTATGACCTATTAAAAGACAAAGGAACATAGGGGGAACCCCAAAGATCACTATGAACATAATCTAAACAATTTTTTGATATATTAGATGTAAAACTGAAACTTTTCTTATGTGTCTTACCCATTATACAAGTTTCACAGGTTTGAATTTTATTGGTTTTAGGAATGTTCAGAGTTCCTGCCTTATGCAGGAAATTGAGGCCTTTAGGGCCTATATGCCCAAGTCTCCTATGCCAAAGTTCAGCTTATTCTGAACTTGAAAAGGCATAATTAGAACAATTCATAACACAACCATTTAGATGATAAAGACCATTTATTAGATTTCCTTCTATGAGACAATTGTTATTTCTCATAATCTGCAAGACTCCACCTTGAGCCTTATAGTCAAAACCTTTATTATCTAATTAACTTAGAGAAATCAAATTTCTCTTAAGGTCAGGTATATGCCTGACATTAGTTAACATGACCTTATTATTATCATTAACCAAAAGAATAACAAATCCTACACCTAGGACTTGACAAGTTGAATTGTTACCCATTAAAACATGTTCACCATTTACAGATTTATACTCATAAAACCAATCTCTCCTAGGAGTCATATGAAAGGTATAACCAAAGTCAAGAATCCAAGATTCTTGATCTCTACATAGGCCAATGGTCAATGCCTCAATGTCACCAAGCTTTGCAATGTTGTTAACCACACCAGCAGCAAGTTTATTTTCAATTTGCTTGGCAATTCTCTGCTTACAAAACTTCCTAGACCTTTTTTATTACAGTTTTAACAAGTTAAATCTTTATAAGTTTTACTCTTAGATTCCTCTTAACTATTTCCATCATTGTTCTTTTGATTATTAGGATTTAATTTACCCTTCTTTCCTTTCTTATGACTTCCCCTTTTACCCTTAACATAAGGGGCCTCACTAGTTTGACTTTTAGTTTTAGAATCCCCTTTTATTTCAAGTTCCCTCAATTTTAAAGCATTTATTATATCTTCAACTTATATATGCTCTCTACCATATTTCAAAGCATCCTTCGCATTTTTATATAGGTCGGGTATAACATTTAGCAAGAGAGTAGCTTGAATTTCAGTAGAAGTGATCTCATCACCACTTTCAAGGTCATCAACTGTCTTCTGAAAATCATCTATATTATCATCAATTGATTTACTCGAATTCATTTTAAAACTAAAAAGCGCCATTTTCATCACATCCTGCTTCTCATCAAGAGAAAGGGAACTAGGGAGGGTATCAATTCCTTGCAAGGCTCTACGACATTTTCGTTGAACTAAGATGACTCTCATTTTATCTTTCCATAACATGAAATCAATTTTACCATCAAATTTTTCAATATTGACTTTAGCACTTGACATGATTAAGTGATATAAAGAAAGCAGGGGCAAACAGACAAGCGAGAAATTCTTTAAAGGTATATTCAGAAAGGAAACCTCAAGGGAAGAGAGATAACTAAAGAAACATAACAGATTTGAGGTCTCAATAGAAAATCTAGTCTTTAAAGAATTTGTATGGCTTAAAGATGAGGAAAGGACTGATTCTATTACACATAGAAGATTACAAAAAATTCTCCTTATATATTCAAAGCATATGGCAAAGAGCATCTCAGAAACAAGCAAGCTCAAACAAGTAAACACATGCTATAGTGAATACAACAGTAATTCAGGAATTTAATGATAATCAAGGCAATCAAGTCAAAAGAAAGAAAAGATTAGGGATGAGAGGAGTTTGGTCTTCTTTTAACAGTGCTAGGAGAAAGTTTAGGAAATTTATTACCTCGAATTGCTTTCCAAGAGTTTTGTGAGAAGAATTCAGTAAGCATTCCCAAGATTCCTCGAAAGAAG
This sequence comes from Euphorbia schlechtendalii, assembly GCA_949673415.1. Classification (NCBI taxonomy): domain Eukaryota; kingdom Viridiplantae; phylum Streptophyta; class Magnoliopsida; order Malpighiales; family Euphorbiaceae; genus Euphorbia; species Euphorbia schlechtendalii. The sequence continues at coordinate 7,859 of CATIWQ010103314.1, read as the reverse complement.
ATCAACAAGGCAATGAATTATATTAGAATTGATACAGCAACACTGAATGTTATAGTAATCAACAAGAGAATGGAAATAATAGGATCTAAATAGGAAACATGATATCTTTAATCAAAACATATATATCTTTAAAGAAAAAAAATTGATTTTACAAAAACAGGAAAAACACAAGAAGTAAACTTTTAAGAGGCAGCACACTACAAGATGAACTCAAATCAAGCGATAATCATGTAAACAGGCTCTGATACCAATTTGTATGAAATATACCAATATTTTCACAGGATTAAAGCATACAAATAAAATTCTAAACTTGCAAAAATTAAAGAACACATGCAAATTTTTTACGTGCTTCCTAGTTCGGTTTTTCAAGGCATGAACTAGTCAATGCACGGACCAGGAGGCTCAGGTTGCTTCCACTAGTTAAAGGCACAAAAACGCTTAAAGGTTACGAAGATATACATGCCAAGATGAAGAGAATCGCTAAAGAGAATCACACATAACACAATAATAGACTGCATGTGAAAGAACTAGCAACAACTCAACAAACATTAAAGATCTCGAGGGATCCAAGCACAGAATACAAAGAATCAAATAGCCAACTAAACAAATAGCCTCAAGATAGCTTCAAAAGTCTCAATAGTCCTCCTTATATAGGCCTTCCTTCAAGGATAACCACCTTGCAACAGATTTCAGTTAGAGTCACGTGCCAAGAATGCTTCAAGGTCATTACCGAGCACATGGCACATAGGGAGGCTGCGCCGTTAGGGTTTCTTCGAAGGAAAAAGGAGAAGGAGGAGACACTGAAAGAAAAAAAAGAGAGGGTATTTAAGGTTTTGATAGAAAATGGACCGGGCTTAGAAAGAGTGGGCTTTAGGCTTTGACTTTGATCCAAGGATGAAAGTCAAAACTATAGGCCACATGTTTGATATCATAAGAGACGGGGTTATAAGAAAAACATGGCTATTTATACATTTAGTCCTCAGAATCAAAATCAATAAAAAAAATTATATCATTAAAATAATTAATTTTCTCTGTGTTTTGTTCAATTTTTTTAATTATCAACATGTAATTTTATTAGTACTTACCTCATTTAAAATACAAAAAAAACAGCTTATTAACTAGTTTGACCAGCTTGTAAGTTTAGAGTAATATTCCCTTAATCTACGTTATAATGATAAATTAAAGAAAATATGTTGAAAGTTACATTGATTATCTTTACTGGCAAATAAAAAAATGGAAAAGTCTAGTTAACAGTTTTTTTATTGTTGGAAACACTCAAAACACTGAAAGCTCGATAAAAGAAAGACTCATTCTGAACAAAATAAATTACAATATTAACAGTAACATATATACATCTCGTGGATTCAACTTGATTGAACAAGAAACAACATCTAAAGAGCAATATCCAATTCAAAATTAGTACTATGAGTAAAAAAGTTCCCTCCATTGAATTATAATCCACTTACATTTGTAAGTGGAGCAAAACTCACATATACGGGTGTTAACAAGTCCGGTGGGTTGTAAACTTGTAAACTGTTTGAGATTCGGTTCAGTCAAAGTTCGGTTAGAGTTCGATTCGATAGAGCTCAACTCGGTTAGAGTTCAATTTGATAGACCTCAACTTGAGTTCGAAATCAGCTTGAGACATTAACAAGCCAAGCCAAGCTTTTATAGTTTGGTTTAAAAGCTCGCAAACATGTTCATATTATTTTTCTACTTAATAATTAATGAAAAACAAATTATATGATTGATGAGTAATAAGTAAAATGATGATTTTGATATGACTTTCTATTTATTTGTAGAGCAATGATGAATATGAAAATACCTCAAAATAAATTATTTTAAAGTTGATTTAGTTTATGGTTCTACGTAATCAAATGTTTATTCCAAACCATGTTTTTTTATTCATACTTTAGTTTGAATTGTTTGGATTATATATTTGAATTTTTATTTTGTCAAAATATTGTATTTGAAAAAAAAATAGTTAAGAATTTAACACGAGTATATGAGGTTCGTTTAAGCTCGTAAACTCGCGAGCTCGAAACGAGCTTTTCACCAGCCAGAGTCGAGCTGAAATTTTCTAACCTCGACAAGTTTTGAGTCAAGCCAAACCTGAATATTTTCATTCATGAACCGAGCCGAGCCCATGACTGTTTGATCTCGGTTCGAGTTGTTAACACCCACATATATAGCAATTCCTTGTGACACAGCCAACACATCGGATGGCCGTGACACTTGATGAGTTTAATCTTATGAACTTCAAATTAGTGGTGAAAATAGAATAAAATTTGATTATTCTCAAATACCCACCAGAAAAAGTCATGACCAAATCATAGCCCAACACTGAACCACGGTTATATTACATTAGATCGAACCTAACATCTACGGACACCTGAAATATGTGGTGATGTAATATCATTATCGTCTTTACTATATAAAAGCTGTCTAGTTTGTTTTAACATTTCGAGATCCAAAACAAATAATTTATAAAGAAAAAATAGTTGGACCCATTTACAAAAATACTATGTGATAACAAAATAAAAATATAAAAAAAATAAAAAATGTTATCATAATTATTAACTAACCTGTCCGAGTTGTGGGCAATGAGCAGTTGCACCGACGGCTTACCTTCTACTTCGGCCTTAGTTGCACCGCCGACTTACCCCTGGGTCGGCCCTTGTTGCACTGACGACTAATTCTCATTCCATACACATTTCCTTAATTAGAATTTCTTAACTTAAACATCAGAGTAATTATGCTGACAACCTATGAAAAAATCTCTCTACCTTTAATTTTGTTGCTTGTATTTCAAATATATTTGCAATCAATTTATTTTAAGTACTTTTTTTACTAATAATTATTATGTTTTTTTAATGTAAAAAGTTAATTGATAGGTATGAGGGCTAGATTTGAAATTTGATTATTTTAAAAAGGTTCCCCCTCTTTTATTTTCTATATGTTGAGATGAGCTTGAGTTACTAATTATTTAGTTAGGTTCGATTGGAACCGATCTGAATCCTATCTATACGTGTTGGTGTCAGGTTTAATTGTAGTAAATAACGAAAAGAAAATTACTTAATTCTGATTATACTTGCTTATCGAAGAAAATCTTAAAATATATATACTCATCATCTATCTCCTACTAACCTATGTATGACTAAGATTCTAGCTAGGGTTTAGTATTAGTTGCCTTAAGAAGCCTAGGAAAAAACCTTACGAGAGGTGATATTGCAAAATAGAAGAGAAGGGTCATAAAGATTTTCTCGGATCTTATGGCATATCGAAACACATTCTATGAAAAGCGGACATGAACTAATCACTATCTAGTTTGATGGGGAAAGAAAAAATATAATTACTTTATAAAAAAATTGAAAACGATTATATATATATATATTAATATTACAAAAAAATTGAGAGCAATCATATATTAATAACTATTGAAATATAAGGTTATTCATAAAAGATTCAGCAATAAATTAAAATAATTAAAACAAGAAAAATGTAGGGAATAACTAGGATGAGTGTATTTAAAATGTAAACTTTTTTCAGTTTTTTATTTTTAGTTTTTGTAAATGTTAGAGAATGAATGATGAGGTAAGCGGTCCAAGTAGCAAATGATAGCATATGTAGTAATACCACCTGCCTGCAATCTAATTATTTATTTAATATAGGCTCAGGTTTGTTGCTTTTGTAAGTGTAGTCTCCTGTTCATGCATTTACGTACTCCCTTTTCAATTTTTCAATTTGTTACTTACTTTTATGCTCAATTGAAAACAATAACTTTAGTTTAAATTAGTAATCTTTCGTTTTAAATTAACTGTGGTTTTAAATTTGTTTGTCGATAGTGAAGTTATATTGATTAAATTAGTAAAAATATCTATTTATTTTGTTAATTTGAAAGGTGATTGGATAGTTTATTTTTTTATCATTTTCAATGTACATTAAATAAGGGTAGATTAAATAAAATTTTTAAAAAAACTGCAATGAAATCCGAAAATGACATAAATCGAATTTCTAAGATTCTAATGGGGAGTATTATTTGTTGCTAGTCGGATTACAGAAATTAGGCAAAGTGTTTGGGCTTGAAAAAATTGATTGTAAATAGTATTTATTTGGGATGTGCCCACTAGGTAGAACATACATGATTTTAAAGTGTAGCTGAAAAGTTTGAAATGACTTATTATAAAAAAATAAATTAGAGTAGTGTGAATGCATATTACGAATGTGAAATGACTGCAAAAGATGGCTAGTTTCGAGGTGATACTTAAGCTGTAATTAGATCGTTGTCTTTTATCCAAAAACACTTTTATGAAGCCACATTATGCATTTTTGTCTATTTACATGCCTCTTGTCTTTTAAAAAGCGTTAAGCTCTAATCGGGTAGTCAAAGTCTCTAAAAATTTAGATGGGGATTAATCAGGATCTAGTTGGCAGGGTTTAAGCACTAAGGTATCAAACGACGACCTTTAAAATAACACCTAAGCATGGATTTCTAATACAGTGCCTCTACTGTCCTTTGGAGTGGGATTAATTGCTCATTTGCATATGAAAATTTGGAAATTGATGAATCATAGTTATTGAAGCTAATAAAAATTGGATAATATCTTGATGATGTCTTGAAATCGTTCATCCAAAAGTTTAAGCTGAAATGTAAGATATAATCCTAATATTTATATTATTTTTAACACTTCCCCGCACACGAATGCTCCTTGGACTTGAAGCGTGTACAACATAGACTTATTCTATTCTGTGTTGCAATAATTCAACAAATGAAGCTGATAAGATTCCAAACCTTGAACTTTAGATCTAAAGTTCTATGATGCCATGTCACTAAATCATTCAATCTAATTGTTTAGGCCAATACGTAAAGCTCAATCTTGGTATTAATAAAATTCCTAACATATGATATTCGATCACGTATATTATACATATTAGATCTTAAATTCCATATGTATATTACAAGAAATTTACATGAAGCATATTTATCATTGAATCCATGATGCTCATTCACAGACGAATGACTTACAAAGGACAAATCTAATTATATTCCTCATATTTCATTCATCAAAATTCATTATGCCGAATCTACGGTGTTTTCTCTTAACTCATATTCTCTACTTCTTATTTCCTAGATTAGATTTCCCTAAAAATAACAATATATTATTATTCTTATAATTATTAGGTAAATTTTTTGATGAATTTATTAAAAACAAAATTTGTATTACTTTGCTCCTTATCAGCATTGGATCAATGATGTGATAATTTGCAAAGGTGGTAAGAAGCAAAGTAGTGTAAATTTTATTAAAAATAAAATCACCATAATCTACACCTATTATTATTATTATTATTATCATTATCATTATATTAACTAAAATAATAAAAGATGCAAAAGAATAGAATTTAAAGAATTAAAGGCAAAAGAAACAATATTTTACTAAATTCTCCAAAATGGGATCACGGAGGGCATCTCCAAACAAATTTCAAAAGTTAGTTTTGAATTGTGAACAATGTTACTTCAAATATGAAGAAACACTAATCACAACTTCAAATTTTTCATTTTTAAAATTTTTGTTGTTTTTAATATTTTTTATTTTTTTTATTTTGAAAATATATTTAAAATATTAATAAAAAATTATTTATAAAATTATTTTATTTTATTCTTTAAAAGTTTATGTATCACTTTTATACTTGTTTTTAAAGTTTGAAGTGAAATTTAAAGTACAATGGTTGGGGAAAAACACTGTAGTAACTTCAAATTATAGTGTAAAATAGAATTTAAAGTGAACAATGAAAATGCAAGGTTGGAGTGAACATGGAGAACTTCATTTTATGAGAAATTGTTAAACTGTCAAATTCCCTATATCTATATTCTATTCTACCAAATTCTCAAGTTAAGGGTATCACGGAATTTGCTATAAGCTTGTAGCTGCACATACTCATTCTATTGTGTTGAAATTTAATCATGTCAAAATTCCAACAATCAACCTCTACACCTAAGTGGCTGAGAGAGCCTGAGACATTGTCATGGAACAATTAAAAATTAAATTTACTATAATTAATAGGAAAACGGTAACTTTATTAAAAATGAGATTGAACCAGAAAATATATATTTCACAGTGATTCAATTTTTTTGTTTAGTTCAATGTGTTATTTTTTGACATTAAACGCTGACATACATTAAATTAGATGTTGGGATTTATTCCCGAAACTACTGATTTAACAGTTTATCAAAGACAAAATATAAACATTCAATTAGCAGAAAAACGTAAAGAACACAGGATTTTTACTTGGTTCCCCCGAGTGGACTTACAAACACAGGCCACACTTTTGAAGGGTAATCCAAGGGCAAATGATTTCGATAGCTTTATTGGATGGCAAAGAAAGAATCAAGGTACAAGATTACAGCCATAAACATTTAGAATCTCTCAAGAACAGGCAACAATAAACTGAAACTATTGAAGCTTAACAGGAAAATAGAAAACTGAATAACAGAGCTCACAACCATGGCTAACAACCTAAAGAAACTAACATGCATCCCTAAAGAACGAAATCAACAACCATACCCGAAACAGCCCACCTCTTCTCTTTAAATAGGTAAAATCCGTAACCGCTTCTCAAATAGAATCCATCAACTTGCAGCTCTCACGTGCCAAGGAAGCTTCAAGACTTTAATCGAGCACATGGCAAAGAGATTAACAAAGCAGAAGGTTTAGAGAAGAGAAGAGCAAGAGGCGTATAAAAGAGAAGAGGATAAAAAAAAAAGAAATGAGGCTGCAGAAATAAGGTGACTTTTATAGCTAGGGTTATGTAGAAAAATGGGTTAAGTAAATGGGCCCGGGTTGTGGGCTATAATCAAGATAAAGCTGAAGCCAACAATGTTTAGGCTCAACAATCTCCACCTTTGGCTCAGCTTTCTCTACCAAATCCAATAAAACTTCTAGGAAATCCTTTGCACAAAAGGGTAATAACCAGGACTTAGTGGCAAAATTTGACACACAGTCAAACTGCACCCTACTAAGCTTCAGTGCACCTGAAACTGAAAACATTGAATATTTTAGTACACTAATCAAACAGCTGTAAGCATAGAACAATTATGAACCAAAGTGATTAGCTACTTCATTTTGAAACATAACATAAAATCACAGCATACAGATTAATACTAAAACCAATAACTCAATTAACAGATTTGCAAAATAACTAGCTGAAACTTTACAGCAACAACTAAAGAGACATGACAAGCTCCACCTTAAACAAGACGGAACTTAAACAAGGCATTTACAGAAATATGTCACATAAACAAGCCGATCAGACTTAAACTTGAGCAAAACAGATTATAACTAGCAGAATATGCTATTCAATCTAAAGATTAAACTGCTCAAAAAACTATGTAACATAGATCAACCTTACTACCATTTTAAATGGTAAAACTAGCATAAAAATGCTAACTAATCATTAAAGATTAAACACGGCAAAACAACAACTGCATAAACAAGCTTATTGGGCTTAACAAAGCAAACAGATTATTAAACTAATAATCAAACTTGCTCAAAAAATAACTATGCAAAAGTACTCAGCCTTACTGCTATAATAGTATAGCACAACAGAAGCAAGAACTTATCATACAAATAAGGACCTTGAACATGAACAGACTCAAGATAAACTGGAATTTCAACACACTTACAAACTCCACCTTAAGCTAAAACATACATACAGGCCTTTAAAAACATGATAACTAAGAAGAAAACTTTCCTCTTAAAACTTTATTATATTGAACTAAAATCATGATAAATCACAATCATGCCAAACAATATAATAAACCATAACCTTCACAAAGATAACAACATTGATACTGAAAAAGA
>CATIWQ010103299.1:0-38499 GCA_949673415.1 Euphorbia schlechtendalii | reverse complement strand
GCTTCATCTAAATCTATATTTAAATTCTTCAAAGCCCATAAAGCCTTATGCTCTAATTCTACCGGTAAATGACAAGCCTTTCTGTAAACCAACTTATAGGGTGTCATACCAATAGGTGTCTTAAAAGTTATTTTGTAAGCCCATAATGAATCATTTAACTTAGTAGACCAATCCTTTCTAGAATTCGAGACAGTCTTTTCGAGAATCCACTTAATTTCTCGATTAAAAACTTCTACTTGACCACTAGTCTGAGGGTGATATGGGATAGAAACCTTATGCATCAAGCTTTCAAAAGTCTTATTGATGAAAAGTGAACCTCCATCACTAATAATGGTCCTCAGAACTCCAAATCTACTAAATAATTGCTTAAGAAACTTAGCAACTACTCTAGCATCATTCTTACTATATGTGCTAGCCTCAACCCATTTTGAAACATAATGAACTGCAACCAGAATGTAAGTATTACCATTAGAGGTAGGAAATGGTCCCATGAAATCTATACCCCAAATATAAAAAAGCTGCACTTCTAAGATGTTTTTCAATGGCATCTCATCTCTTCGACTTATGTTTCTTGTTCTCTAACAATTATCACAATTCTGAACAAAATCTCTAGCATCCTTTAACAATGTTGGCAAAAAAAAAATCCACTCTCTAGAACTTTAGCAGTGGTTTTTGCTAGTCCTAAATGTCTTCCATATATGTTATCATGGCAATGACTTAAAATTAAAGAAAAGTTAGTGTTATTTATACATCTGCGAATAATACCATCGGCACATACCTTAAACAAATAAGCGTCACCCACATAAATAATCTAATATCCTTAAGAAATTTCTTGTTACCATTAGAATCTAAATCAGAGGGTAAAGTATGCGTAACTGAATAATTTACAAAGTCAGCATACCATGGACTAACAGTATGTTTAATAGACATAAGATTTTCATCTGGAAAAAGTTCATTGATATCACCAGTTTCACCTATAGGTCCCTTATCATCTTCTAAAGGAGATAAGTGATCAGCTACGGTATTCTTACTTCCCTTTTTGTCCCTTATTTCTAAGTCAAACTTTTGTAAAAGAAGGATCCATGTAATTAATCTAGGTTTGGCATCTTTCTTAACAACAAATATCTCAAAGCATCATGATCTGTATAAACCATTACTTTAGATCCAATCAAATATGATATAAACTTATCACTTGCATATACGACTGCTAACATCTCTTTTTAAGTGGTGGTGTAATTGCATTATGCAGAAGACAAAGTGTGACTCGCATAATAAATTACATGTAAATTCTTTTCATACCTTGGACCTAATACACAACCAACAGCAACATCACTAGCATCACACATCAATTCAAATGGAAGAGACTAGTTAGGTTTACCAATTATGGGTGCTGATCCCAAGGTTTTGACTTTACTAATTTAGAGGGCTTATATTCGGTGATGAAGTTTACCGATAAGATAAAAGTTCAAAATACAAATAGGTGTTGTCAATACTGCTTATCAAAATAGAAAAATGGTGACCACTGCAAGTATATAGTTTTGATGTAGTTTTAAAAGATATCGATCCCACAGGGAAGGAATTCAGTTTCAAAGACCAACTAGAGTTACGGAGTAAACAAAATTAGTGAATTTTTAATGGTGGGATTTGGATGTTTGGATGATAGACAGATGTATGAACAAACTAGAGAAGATGTAAAATTTATAGATATTTCCTAAGAATAATTTTAGCAGAGAAAAAAAAACATTCAAAATCATCAAGAATATTTCGTACTCTAGATAACTTCAACAAATACGGTTCTAAACGCCCTAATATTCAATAATTCACCACAGAGCAACACATGAGATGACTTTTCTAAGTCTAGGGTAAACAAATTATGACACTTATAAGAACCTGGGTAACTATAATACTATACTTAGTATAGGTCGCTCTCACATAGCCATATTTAGCAAGTTACCATTCCAAAAATGTAGGCTCACTAAACAACATTATAATCACAGATCCAGTGACTATACACAACCTTGTAGACCTCGAAATCACTCTTAAAGTTAACATGAAATTATATAACTTGATTAATATAATGAAGCAAGATGAAATACTCTTTACGTCACATAGACATATCATAAACTTCGAAATAGAAAGTATAAGCAGAAAACAAAGTAAAGTTGTAAGGTATGTAAGTGAAAGCTAAAGTTGATCAAACCGTATCCACTCTTTAATGGGAGTTGTCAATTCCCGTGCATCTTCGGTCTCGACTCGTACAGAACCTCCGCTAGGATGCTATTCTTTATGAACTTCGAATTAAAGAATGTTGAAGAATGAAAACTTTTATTAATAAGTGCTTTGCAATTACACTCATACAACAAACACTTGAATTTGTGTAGAAATATAGTGATCGAAATAGGAATCGAATCACTTATACATTTTTCTCTCTAAGACTTGTAACATAGCGAAATCTATACACTTTCACTCTCTATCTATGTGTACACGTTGCTATACATTGCCTAAACCATGCATGTCCATGAAATTGGTTGATTGAATCCTCTATTTATAGAGTGTGAAAGGTTGTATCTATCCAAATGAAGAGTCGTATCCATTGGTGAAGGGTTGCATCACTTCATTGTGATTGGATGCAAAGTCTTATCTTTATCCATAATGGAAAGGCACCTTTTCATGATTGGTTGACTTCTAAAAGGTGTTTTTTCATCTGGTAGTCGATGGTGATTGATTGTTGTTATCTGACGGTTAGTAGTTGATAAGAGATAACAAATAACCGTTACAAGTTGCAACCGCAAATCATATATCGCGATCGTGAATAATGATTTGTAACTTTCTGTTTATGAAGTTTGATAAATCCTGACCGCGAATGGGTGTCACGATCGTGAAATGCTATTTCTTCATGATTTTTCTTTGCAACTTTTCCGATCTTTGACAACTTCGATCCTAAGTCAAATGATTGTGTTCCACACATCTTTTTGCACCTTTTTCACTCTTTTTCCATAGAATTCCACTTTTTTCATTTTACTCCCAAGATTTACCTAGTATCTACATTTGTATAAAAAACAACTACATACCACGTGAAATCTTTTATATGAAGTATAAAATGAAAAAAAAACCATATCATTTTATGATTGAAAATGTCATGATAATAAGTGTAAATATACACTTATCAGGTGCTGAAACTAATGCTTATTTTAAAGTGTTGAATGCATTTAAACAATCATTAGAGAAATCGAACTTCACATCTTTTACTAATAAATTAGTTAAAGGTTTAGCTATAACAAAAAATCCTTAATAAACCTTCTGTAAAATCCAGCATGGCCTAGAAATGATCTTACTCCCTTAACATTTATGGGAGGAGGTAATTTCTCAATGATCTCAGTTTTTGCTATATCTACATGAATTCCCTTTTCATCTATCTTATGACTTAAAACTATACTTTAATTAACCATAAAATGACATTTCTCCCAATTCAATACCAAATTAGTTTCTTCACATCTAGCAAGTACTTTATCCAAATTTTCTAGACATTTCTCAAAAGAATCTCCATATACAGAGAAATCATCCATGAAAACTTCCATACTATCATCAACATACTTACTAAAAATAGCTGAAACAAACCTTTGAAAAGTAGCTGGAGCATTGCACAACCCAAAAGGCATTCTTCTATAAGCAAATTTACCAAATGGACATGTAAAAGTGGTTTTGTCTCAGCTTGATATGAATTTGAAAATACCCAGAGAATCCATCAAGAAGATTGTAAAATGCATGACCTGATATCCTTTCTAACATTTGATCTATAAATGGTAGAGGGAAATGGTCTTTCCTAGTGGCTGCATTTAATTTTCTGTAATCTATGCAAACTCTCCATCCAATTGTTGTCCTAGTAGGAACTAAGTTACACTTTTCATTCTGAACTACAGTAATACCTCCTTTTTTCGGAACACATTGAATAGGGTTAACCCACTCACTATTTGAAATCGGATAGATAATTCCTGCATCTAGCAATCCTTTTTAACAACTTCCTTCATATGAGGATTTAATCTTCTTTGCATTTCTATCTTAGGTTTACTATCATTTTCCAAATTTATGGAATGCATTACTATATTAGGGCTAATCCCTCTAATATCGGAAATTTGCCAACCAATACTCCTAATTCTACCCTTTATTATCTCTAATAATGCTTCTCCCTACAGATTAGATAACTTACTAGAAACGATAATGGGTAGGGTATTGTTACTTCCTAAAAATGCATACTTCAAATGATTTGGCAATTTCTTTAATTCTGCTAAGGGTGGTTTATCTATAGAAGGTGGTGTAGGATCATCTTCTCTAACTAATTTTTCGGTTACAGAGAAATATTCTAAATTTTCAAGGGATTCAGATGTTAATTCTTCATGAGATGTAACATGACAAATTTCATCTACGCATGTATCAATTAGATTATCAATCATGTAATCTCCAAAAAACTTATCCTAAAGCATGTTAACAAACATTTTATCTCAAAACAAAATAAAATAATAAAAAAACAAATATATAAATAAAATAAAAGCAAAATAAAGCGTACCATACTCCAATAATTTAATCTCTAGAAACGCACTTGCCTTCCCCGGCAATGGCGCCAAAAACTAGTTCGCCACTTTTCTACTGATAAGTTTATTAACTTGTTCGCAATATTTTGGCTATAAAGTAAAGGTGTTGTCAATACCACTTATCAAATTGAAAAATGATGATAACTGTAAGTATACAGTTGCATTGTATTTTTAAAAGAAATTGAACCCACAGGGAAGGAACCAGTTCTAAAGACCAACAAGAGTAACGGAACAAAGAAAATAAAATAGATAATTTTATTGTTGTTGGGTTGGTTGGAATATGATGGTAAATATATACATAAATGTATAAATAGATTAATGTAGAAGAAATCGGTATAGATTATCCCTACGAACAAGTATAGCAAAGAAAACATGCAAAATCATCAAAGATATTACGTACACTGGACTACTTTAACAGATTCGGTTTTAGACACTCAGATATTCAATTATTCACTGCAGAGCAACACATGAAATTACTTTTCTAAATCTAGTGCAAATGAATTAAGACGATTATATAAACCTGGATAACAATAGTACTATGCTTAGTACGGGTCGCTCTCACATAGCCATATTTAGCAAGTTACCATTCCAAAAATGTTAGCTCACTAAACAACTTTATAATCACAGATCCAGTGATTATACACAATCTTGTTAACCTCGAAATCACTCTTAAAGTTAATTCAAAAGCATATAACTTGATTAATATAAAAGACTCAACACGAAATACACAATTTGACACATAGACATATCATAAACTTCGAAATAGAAAGTATAAGTAGAAAACAAAGCAAAGTTGTAAGGTATGTAAGTGAAAGCTAAAGTTGATCAAACTATATCCACTCTTTAATGGAAGTTGTCAATTCCTGCAATTCATGCGTCTGCTTTGAATTCGGTCTCAGCTCGTACAGAACCTCCGCTAGGATGCTATTCTTTGTGAATATTGAATAAATGAATATTGAAGAATGAAAATTTTATTGATAAGTGATTTTCAATTACACTTATACAACAATCGCTCGAATATGTAGAGAAATCTAGTGATCGAAATAAGGTTCGAATCACTTATACATTTTCTCACTAACTTAGAACGAAATGAAATCTACACGATTTATTCTCTAAAACTATGTATGCATGTATACACCATACACCATATACCACATACCATTACCCATGAAATTATGGAGTTTAGAGCCCTATTTATAGAGTATGAAGGTCTCATCCGTTCAAACGAAGGGTCGTGTCCATTGGTGAAGAGTTGCACCACTTCATTGTGATTGGTTGAATTGGTTTGATCTCATCTACAATGAAAAGGCACCTTTTCATGATTTGTTGACTTCCAAAAGGTGTCTTTTCATTTGATAGTTGATGGCGGTTGATCATTTTTATCCAGCGGTTGAAAGAAGAGAAGAGTTTACCAAAAAACGTTTAAGGTCGCGACCGCGAATGTAAGTCGCAACCGTGAATACTTGGTTGGCAACATTCTGTTGTGAAGGTTAATAAGTCACAACCGTGATGTATGTGTCACGATCATGACATGCTTTTTTCACATGATTCCTCTTTGTAATTTCTACCTATCTTTGACATCTTCGATTCTTTGCCAATTCCTTAAGTTCTACGCATCTTTTTGCACCTTTTTCACTCTTTTTGCATAGATTTCCAACTTTAATCATTTTACTTCCAAGATTTACCTATTACTTGCATTTGCATCAAAAACAACTACATACCACATGAAATCTTTTATATGAAGTATAAAATGACTTAAACCATAATGTTTAATGATTGAAAATATCATGATTATAAGTGTAAATATACACTTATCAATCGGCATAGAAGAGAAGCTGAGGAAAGATAAAAGAAGGAATACAACAAAGACATCAAGTGCTTTGGTTGTGGAGAAAAGGGTTATATCCAATCGTCATGTCCTAAATCCAAAAAGGATAGATTCAAGAAGAAGTTTGGGCTAAAAAATGAGGTACTTGCTGCCACATAGAGCGAATATGAAGAATCTTCATCATCTGATGAAGATGCAAATGATTCCACCAACCTCTGCTTGATGGTGATTGGCAGAGAAAGAGGTGAAAGCTCAACATCAGCACCAAATAGCAATCATTCCACTACTGACTCAAATGCTAAGAGAAATAAAGGGAAAAGCGCCCAAGCTGAGGTACAATTTGAAACCTCTTTATCAATTAAAGAGTTTTCCAAGGTACTCTTTCATGTTATGAAACTAACCAATCGATCAAGAAAGAACATTAAAGAGCAAGTGTTGAGAAGTGAGGATCTGGAAGACACTGTTGCTTCCTTATCCCTTCATATATGCTTTCTTCAAGAAAAATGTGAGTATCATGAGGAGCATAACAGTAAGCTCACTAAGTAATTAGATAAGTTGACTGTTGAGTTAACAACTTTGAACAGAGTAATTAAGGTTCCTCCTCTAGCTAACAACTCAGTTTCAAGTAACCAAAATCGTAACTTTAGAAAAGAGAAGAAATCTTCTCCAAAGAGGACAGCGAGCCAGCCTAAACCAAAAGTGGCTTGTGGATTTTGTGGGAAGTCTAGACATGCAAATGTGTTATGCAAGAATAAAATGGTTATTATGACAAGTATGGATAGAGTAATTTAACCAATGCTAACAAAGGAGGACCCATCTCAATGTCAGACATGATGTATGCCCTAGAGGCAACTAGGTTGATATATCTTTATTAGTCACTAATGTACAAACAGTTTTGGATTATTTTTTTATCAATAATAAGGCATCTTTGTTATATATCAATGATTTTTTCTAATTATATATCTCATTGGTATTATATATATGTGTGTGTGTGTGTGTGTGTGTTATTATGTATCTCGCTAGTATTATATATATATGCTATTATGTATATATATAGTCATTAATATAATAAGACAAAGTCCATGAATATTTCATAGCGTGAAAGTGCAAGGATATAGTGGGAGCTGTGTGGAGTGAGAACTGCACACATGTGTTACTATGAAAAGTCTAAATATCCCCAATCATAGTTTCATTAAGACTAGACATCAATGAAGCAGACAAACTAGCATGTGTAGGCTTACTCCTTGGATTGAATTCAAGCAAGCAATCTCATGAGCTGAAGGTGTTACCTTGCATTAACACACGAATGTATTCAGGTAATACATTGGAGACCTCTATAAGACATACACCAAAAAATAACTATATCCATGTGTTGGTGTCACGTCTTATTGCAGTAGTAGTATGAGTATCCTCGAACCTAAGATACTAGTTACCTTGTGCGGAAGTTTATATACTTTGGATCATACTTATTCATACCCTAGTGATCATGATGATACAGGGTGATTAAGGGTATAGTGATGATTGTTCATTGGTAAGCTGAGTAGTCAAGATGGGATCCATTGATCTTGATATAGTGATATAATGGGAGTTGTACCTTAAGGCCTCTTATTGAAGTAACGCACTCATAAACCTCTAATCAGAATATGAGATTGATAGAACAGATTTCTAGTCAATTTCAGTACATAAAAGCGAGTGGTGTTATTCGTGAATAAGTCTAATTCAAGGATAGCTAAAACCATTAGATGAGCTAACACTTAATCCAAGCTGAATAAATTGGATGGTACTTAACCTAATAAAAGGAGTGTCTTGTACTAGTTACAATTACAGCACTAAATCAAGTCACAGGCACATGTCGTTTGGAGTATCAAGGGACAATACGCCTGTTCTAGAAAGCCCATTTGATCATCTAGAGTTATTGGTTTCCATATCGACCTGGAACACTGAGCCTAAAGGTTCCCAAATGGGAATCCAAGTTTAGGTTAACCTTTAGTGGCTCTATACTTTGGGAGCCTATGAGGATACACACATTGGGCCTTCACCGAACTGAATAAAGAACATATAGATGGTGTGTATACCAAGAATGAAAGGGAGAGTCAAACTCGTTTTGGATGGACCATTAAATGGTCATACCAAATAATATTTAAAAGAGGATTTGAAAAATTGCAAGAGGTGGAGAAAGGGAAATTTTCCCTTTGTGAGTGGGCCTCGTGAATACAAGTTATTTGTGGGTCTGGCTTTCATGGCAGACACGTGAGCACAAAAGTGCTCAGGGGCTACTAGCATGCCTTGATGCAATCTAGAGTATGTTGGTGAGTTGCAAGCCCGTAACCGCTTCTTAGCAGTGCTTGTGTGGGCCTGCAAGCATGGCTTGCGGGAAGTTCTGCAAAGCCTCACTTGTGAGATAAGGGAAGCTTGAGTGGGCTTCCCTTAGAGGTCAAGTACAGCCCACCGAAGTGGGCTATGCGTATGCGTTGACCCACGGAGTATAGAGCTCTGCGCGTCGACCCTTGTGGGAGGGGGAAAGGGAAGCTCACATGGGCTTCCCTTGGAGGTCAAGCACAGCCCATCGAAGTGGGCTGTGCACGTGGGTCAACCTATAGAGTATGGAGCTTTGTGCGTCAACTCTTGTGGGAGGGGGATTTTCCAAATCCTGTATTGGAAATGTTTGCTCCCCTCCCATTATAAATAGTGGCATCCTTCCTCCTCTTGTCCATACTTCAGCTCAACCTTCCTTTTGAGTTTTTACTCCTTTTTCTTACGATATTTTGCGAGATCCTCCATGAGTTTCTCTAGCATTCGTGAGACTTCTTTTGAAGTCTTATTCCTATTTTGGAAAGATCTTCTTAGCTATATTTTTGGGTTGGTCTACGAGTGGTCTAGTAACCGCTTGTTAACCGATGAATTCTCCCTCTACGTGAGGTTTTGGTGGGTGGGATTCGTGTGGACTTGTCATAGAGGTCATCTTGGTTTTGATGCTTGTGCCAACAGAGTGTTGTCTGATTTTTCTAAGGGATCATCAGTGCAACATCAATGGAAGGCACGCATCAACTAGTAATACTCTAAACTTAGATACTAGGTTTCTTTAAATAAGTTTTATAAACCTATACCATCTATGGAATGTTTCAATTGAGATTATGTCAATCATACCATTCTTAGGAGATCCTTTAAGGTTAATCATAAGTTTTGAAATTCTGTTATGCTAGTTCACATGTTCATCAATTTCCTTAATTAACCATCACTCAAAAGCATGGGTACTTAAAAAGATGTAACTATTTTGCAGGTGAGCCTAAGATCCGATGATGACACAAGAATGTGGTATTTGGTTAGCGCTTGCTCAAGGCATATTATAGGAGATGAAACTCAATTTATCTCACTAGAGCATAAAAGAAATAGGAGTGTCAACTTTGGAGATAACCAAAAAGGCAATATTGTTAGAAGCGACACAGTTGGTGTTTCTCTTTCAATCAAAGAGGTATATGTGGTCAAAGGGCTGAAGTTCAACTTGCTTAGCGTAGCTCATCTTTGTGATAAAGGCATAAAGATTATGCTCGACTCAGCGGGAAGCTCACTTGTTGAATGTACGACTGATACTATTGTACTCTTTTCTCTTAGAATTAACAATGTATATATGAATAATTTAACCCCTGGATCCACTAACATTTATCTTGTATGTAAGTATGATAGTTTGTGGCTTTAGGATAGATTGTTGGGTCACATAAATATGAATATTCTATCTAAATTAGCTAAAGAGCAATTAGTTGTGGGTTTACCTAGTTTCAGCTTAGAAAAATATAAGCTTTGCTTAGCTTGTTAACATGGTAAGCAGGATAGGAAGTCATTTAGATCAATTAACAACGTAATAACTAAGAGACTATTGGAGCTCCTACACTGGATCTTTTTAGCCCAGTTCAACCTATGAGAATGGGCGAAAAGAGATTATCCTTGGTGGTTGTGGATGACTTCAAGAGATTCATATGGGTAGTCTTGCTAAGTAGCAAAGATGAAACCTTTGAGTATTTTGACAAACTCAGTAATCGGATAATGAATAAACTATTAATTAAAATTTGTAGAATCTAGAGTGATCATGGATGTGAATTCAAGAATTTCAATTTCGAAGAATTCTATTCAGTGCATGGTATTAACCACAACTTTTCTGCTCCTTATACGCCTCAACAAAATGGGGTTGTAGAAAGGAAGAACAGAATCATAGGTTAGATGGCTCGATCCATCTGAGAGATAACAATCTACCAAAGTACTTTTGGGGAGAAGTTGTCAACATAATCTATTATATCCTTAATTAGGTTTTAATTCGCTCAATATCGAAGAAACACCCTATAAGCTTTGGTGAGGGTGCAAGCCTAAGATTGGTCATCTTAGATCCTTTAGCAGTGGGTGTTTCATTTTAAATACCAAGGAGAAGCTAGGTAAGTTTGATCCAAAGGCTGATGAAGACATCTTTTTGGGTCACTCAACTAACAGTAGGGCATATTGAATATATGTCAAAAGAACTGGTCTTTTGGAGGAGTCTATGAATGTAGATTTCGATGAAACTAATAATGTAGGTAAACATTCCTCTGATGTTGATAAAGGAGTGATCCATGCAGAAAATCAACTCATCATGTCACTCTCTATACTTCCCAAACCAGCACAAGAGTAAGAAACTGAGGAAGTTAAATTTGATGAAGATCTAGCAAAATAAATTTCAACGAAGAAGATCAAGCTCGGACTCAACAACCCAAAGTAGGGACTCACGTTGTAGATCCAAATCTTCCAAGAGAGATTAGAACTCATTGCAATCACCCAATTGAGAGCATTGTTGATGATGTTCATAATCTAGTCATGATGCAAAGTCATTTCAGCAAGATGATGAGCCATCTAGCTTTCATCTCATTGATTGAACCTAAGAAATTTGAAGATATAGAAGGAGATGACTAATGGATGATCTTAATACAAGAAGAGCTATATCAATTCAAGCACAATGATGTTTGGGATCTAGTTCCTAAGCCCAAAAGAACAAGCTTGATGAAGATGGCATTGTTATCATAAACAAGGTTAGGCTTGTTGCCTAAGGCTACAATCAATAATGAGGGATCGATTATGACAAGACCTATGCACTTGTAGCCCATCTTAAAGCAATTAGGATTCTATGCGCTTTTGCATCCCATATGAATTTCAAACTATTTTAGATGGATGTCAAGAGTGCTTTCCTAATTGGTTTTATCCAAAAGGAAGTTTATGTGCATCAGCCTCCTGGTTTTGAAGATGCGAAGAATCTAGAGCATGTCTACAAGTTGAAGAAAGCTCTATATAGATTGAAGCAAGCACCTTATTCTTGGTATGAGAGGCTGCCCAGATACCTACTTAGCAAAGGCTAAGAAAGAGGCAAAGCAGATACAACTCTATTCATCAAGCGAAGGAAAGAAGATGTGTTACTTGTCCAAATATGCATTAATGATATTATATTTGGAGTAACTGATGAAAGGTTTTTGCAAAGAGTTTAGCAAGAAAATGAAGAGCAAGTTTACAATGTCAATGATGGTAGAGCTTAGCTTTTTCCTTGAACTACGAATCAAGCAAAGTGAAGATCGAATCTTCTCTAGCTAAGAAAAGTATGCCAAAGAAAACAAGAAGAAGTTTGACATTGGAGCTTTTGAAGCCAATGTCCACCCCCATGGCCACAAACACTATCTTGAGTAAGGTTGAGGTTGGTAAGCTTGTAGATAGTAAATTCTATAGAGGTATTATTGACTCACTTCTTTACATAACTACTAGTAGGCCTGACATTCAATACTCTGTGTGTTATTGTGCACGATTTCAAGCTGACCCTAGAGAATGTCCCTTAGCAACTATTAAGAGAATTTTCTGGTATTTTCAAGGTTCTATTGATGTAGGACTATGTATCTAAATGACTCAGATTACAATCTTAGAGGATACATGGATGGAGAATATGGAAGGGACAAGATCGATAGGAAAAGCACCATAGGAGGATGCCATTTCCTTGGAGAATGACTTGTCTCTTGGTATAGCGAGAAGCAAACTTCTGTTGTGCTAATTACTATTGAAGTTGAGTACATGGCAAAAGGAAGTTGTGTAGCACAACTGCTATGGATCAAGCAGCAATTGGAGGATTATGGTGAAAGTCTAAATGTCTCAAAGTTATGTGTGATAACATGAGCGCAATTGACCTATCCAAGAATCCAATTCAACATGGCAAGATGAAGCATGTCAATATTAGACATCACTTCATACGGGATCATGTGCTAAGAGGAAATGTCAAATTGGAGTATGTTCCTTCAAAGGAGCAATGCAGAATTTTTCACAAAGCCGTTAGCAATGGAGAATTTCAATACTCTCAGAGAGCTAATTGGCATGGTAAATCTAATTTGATGAAGATCTCAGAAAAATGGCAAGTGTCAAAAGCTAGATCAAAGTTGTATTGAGCTATTTGAGGTAACATGTATTTACTTTGTCTATTTTAACTTTGTTAGTTTAATTTTCGTGGTTAAAGTTAAAAATCACTTTATTGAAGGGTTTTTGAATTTAAAGCGTTCCAAAGTTAAACTATATCATTTTACTAAGGTGGTTTATACTCTTTTACCATCTCACCATTCACTTTAATCTTGGCTTGTTGAAAGGATATGTACACTATTGCAGGTACATCATCTATGAAAGAGGGAAGTGGGTTGGAGAGAGAAGACACTTGCTTTTTGAAGCTTAATCATCTCCTGCTCTCAAAATCCCTAATTTCCTTTTTTCACAAATTTCT
The DNA here is from genome assembly GCA_949673415.1 of Euphorbia schlechtendalii. Classification (NCBI taxonomy): domain Eukaryota; kingdom Viridiplantae; phylum Streptophyta; class Magnoliopsida; order Malpighiales; family Euphorbiaceae; genus Euphorbia; species Euphorbia schlechtendalii. The sequence goes on along the minus strand of CATIWQ010103299.1, from coordinate 25,316 downwards.
GCAACTACAATGGTTTCTTCTCAAAAATTATTTCAAGAAACTAAGCTATAAGAGAATCAATACTTTTTGAGAGATAAATCATAAAGAAATATATTCATCGACATTGTTGAAAACATTGAGAAGATCACTCCCTCAAGTAACAGTTTTTACCCAAGTGAAGTGGGGAGTTGTTAAGAGAGAGTTTGGACCAGTATATGAAGTAGACTATGATGGTAATGAAGAATAGGTCGTTTCAAAGAGTTATCAAGTAGTAGAATCTAAGGAATTTTCTCCTCCTTGATGGTCCAACCATTAAGAACATTATGAAAAGCTTCTACAACAACCTTTACACTATTGGAAGATTTCAAGACATCCTCGCTACTGAGATAGGAGGAAAGTCATATTTGGTGTCTGCAAGGCTGATCGGAAGAATTCTTCATATGCCATTGAAGGAAACTGTACTAAGGAAGAACGGAAATGAAGAGAGGGTTTATGTCCCGGAAGTTTTGGAAATTCACATGGACTATAACTTTGGAGAAATCAAAGCCTCTGGCATAGCATGAAGGGCAAGAGCTTGACATGAGCTCTTGACACAAGTGTTATTGCCCAAAATTGGGTCCCTCACAAGATGCACCAAGTTTGAGAGGTGCAATGTCTATCACATGGTGATTGGTAAGCAACTAAATTGGTCAGTGCTCATCCTTCACCGTCTCACCAAAGTGATGATAGTGTTTCATTATGGTTATCTCATCACAACCATAGTGAAAGCCCTCAAGATTAATGTTAAAGGTTATGAAAGGGAAAGAGGATATCATTTGCTGTTGTTGAGAAGGACCTTTGACTTCATACACTTCAGGGAGCTCAAGTTTTCAGAGCTTCACTCTGGGTATACCAAGGCCCAAGATATCAAATTGAAGAAGGCCAAGATTGTGCCTACTATTATACCAAAGGATGTATTGAAAGAAGATGAAGACTCTAGAATGAGTGATGTTGAAGGGAAATTTAGTGAAGGAAATTAGGATGAGCTTCCTCTAAGGGCTCAGTTATTGAAAGTTAAGACCACTATGAGCCTAGTGGCAAAGGAGGCTGTAACAAAGAAGAGAGCTAGCCCCGGTAAAAGATAGGTAGTTGTTGTGTCTGCCAAAGGATAGCCTAAGAATATGATAAAATTGAAGACCAAGGTGGAAAGGGAGGCTAAGGCAAAGGCTATGCTGGCTGAAGAAGAAGCAGAAGCTGTAAAATCAACTTCCTTCTCCCAATCCAAAATTTGTGGTAAAAGTTCAACAAATGTCTGCAACAGAACACTTGCAAGGCTTAAGGGAGAGAAAAAGGAAGTTCGAGACTATAAACCCTGAAAAGGAGACCACTTCTCAATAAGAGGTGAAAAAAAACAAGAAAGATCAGGATACTATAAGTTCTGGAGTTGTTGAAGAAATATAGTAGGCTGAATAGAAGTTAAAGAGAGTCCAAAAGAAGAAGACTACCACTACAAAGCCTAAGAGAAATCTACAACTTATAGAGAGTAAAGAAGATATAGAGGAAATAAGCTAATCAATGTTTGAGGAATTAGCACCAATTGATGAATTTTCCAAGTCACACCTTCTCACTCAATAAGCTGAGTTACCTGAGGCTAATCCATCCTTTGATCAAACAGCTAACACATAGGTATCTAAAAATCCTTCCACCAATTCTTTTATAAATATTACTCCTATTTCTTCTATAAATCCTAATTCTACTTCTCTTGTACATCCAACCCCATCTTCTTCTAACACCAACCCTTCTTCACCACCTTTGCAAACTACCATAACAGTCATTCCTTCTCTAACAAAATCTATCCCATCTTCAAATGTAAATACAACCACAATTTCTCTACCTCCTTCACCAAATTTAAATGTAAAAACTGACCAAATTCTACCATCTACCAAATATACACCTACCCTTTCTTCAAATCCAACTCTTACCTCCTTAACCCCTCTGATTGGGGGTCTCTCATACTGAGAACTACGCTCAAGAGAGAACAACAGATGTAAGAGGTGCTGAGGTAAATTTTATTATCAAGGAAGAAACCCTTACCAGTAGTAATCTGATTCAAGATGACTCGGATGATACATCCATCTTGTCTTAGATTAGAGTGCTTGTACGGGATGAATACCATGCTCTCATAACCATCACTTAATTACATGTACAGTTAGCCAAGTGCTACTGATCGAAGAATTGATGGAATCATCCAAGAAGAAGAAGGTCACTCCCTGAATTTGATGTGCATTCAAGACTTACCTCTAAGTTAATTATTATGAAGAATTTGAGAAGATTCTGGAAGCTTTTTTTCAATTCACAACCATTTATCTAATGAGAGTGCGAAGAGTCTAGTGGATAAGATGGTGCTAATCCTTAACGATTTGATCGATTTTGCAGCTTAGATGAACATTGTTTTCTCATCTATCCTAACCTCTAATGTCATAGCCTTTTCATGGTAGGAAAGGTGAAGAGTAGCATTAATCCTACCTCTGAGCAACTCAGTAGCATCAGTGAAGTGATGACAACTCAGACTACTCAATTTCACAAATTTGGAGAGGAGCAAGTAAAGATAAAGACTAGCATTGACAAGCTTCTCAAGGAAATTTTGAAGAGGCTAGACATGAATAATAATATCTCTAATAGCATGTGAAACATGATGGAAAAGATGTCCAAGGTAATGCTCGTGTATGACAAAAAAGTTGACGAAGTTGTGAAGAAAGTGGAGAAGCCTACATTGAATCTAACTAAGATGGATCAAAATTTCAAAGCAGTATCAAAATCAAGTGAGTTAGTGGACCTAGACAATGGTTTCACTATTCACAAGAAATTGAATGTCCTAGTAGATAGGATTAATGAGCATCAAGGTAAAGTTCAAGCACTTATGAACACTATGAATGAGGATGTGAAGGATATTGACTACACCACCAAAACCATCAATACAATGTTTCCTCGAATTATTAACATAGAGGTTAAGCTAAAAATTGTGTTATCATCTACAGATTTCAATGGTCTGCTATAATGCTTCGAACAATTCACTTATCAAGGATTTGATCTCATTGCCCATCTCACTAGGTGCCACCATTTGCTACTATAAGAACTTAACAATCAAAAGTTTCTATCTTTTCCTAGTAAGGATCGTTTTGTTAATGCTAGCCAGCTTTAGTTGGCAAACATAAGATGTTGTTTAACCAAGCTATTGACTCCTTTAATGACTGTCTCAAACAGTTGGTGGCTGAACAATTAACAAAGGGGGAGAAGGTAGCTGATGCTGTGAGTAAAAGAACCCCACAACAGAAACTACCTCTTCCTCTAAGGCTACAGCATCCATCGGAGCAACAAAGAGTTCACAATCATCTAAAGGAGGCACATCAGGATCTTCATCTAATCTATAAGCTCCAAGAGGATGTGGCAACCCAAAAATGAGAAGATAGATAGATGTGTAGATTAAACAATTATGTAATAAGCTAAATGTAAAACTTAGTACAAGATACAATAGTGTACTCACTAAGATATCTATAAAAATAATAAATTTTCTCCAAGTTAAGAGCTTCGCAACTTTTTATGTTATATATGTTGGTTGTGCATCAATTTAACAGTTGCAGGAATTAACTAAGATAACAAAGAAAGTAGAAGTTGAGTAAGACAAATCCCAAATCAAAGAAAAATTCTCTAAGTATGGGGAAGGTGACGCTGACAAGGAAATCCACTCAGCATGGGGGATTCTATGCTACTTAAGGAAGATCACTCGGCATGGGGGAGTCTCACATCACTTATCACATACTCTTAAATCTACAAACTCTTACTTGATTAATTTCTTATCCTACCTAGTTTGTTATCAGTTCCAAAATGGGGGAGAATGTTGAACCTAAGTTAATACTACTTCACAGTTCTTAGGTTTTGGAGAGAACAAATTACTTGGGATAGTGAAATTAATAAGGTACTAAGTAGACTCTTAATTAAGTAAGTTAGCTTGAGCTTATTTTGAGGAAAACAACTCATTTTATGAACACTTAGTTAATATGGCTTAGAGTAGCAAAAGCTGAATAGCTTTTACTACATTATTTATGCGATATAACTCAGAGAAAGCTGAGTAGTTTCTACTTAGTTTTCTTAGTGAAAGCTGAGTAACCCTTCTAATGTTGAACTACTATTACACCTCTACATTTAACCATTTTTATGAAGATATAATATTCCTTTGTGATGCTTTTCAAGTATTGGCGTTGAAAACAAAAGGGATATTTGTGTGGTCCTCATCATCAACAGGTGTCAGTATGTAATGTTGGGATTACCTTGCTAGATGCCAAATCAAAAAGGTATTTTCTGACATTCGTCGTTCTCCATTGTCTTCGTGCCATCTGCAATGTCAGCAAAAGCATTCAATCTCAGTTCGCCATGTTGCACCTTGCGCACCTCTCTCAATAGAATTGTTTGAAGATAAATGAGTCATTGATGAGATAAATATTAACAGATTAGTCTCTCACCTCAATGTTCGAAATCGCTATCTCAAAACGTCCACAAAAAATTTTTGAATAGACAGATTTCAAAGTTGTGAAGAGAAGAGATTTTTAAGAGAAAGTCAAGACAAGAAGTTTACAATGGCCACTTCCAGACTTCTACAACTATAAATAGAGCCTAGAGTAGACATTTAAAAATTGGTGAATCACCTTGAATTTCTAAGAGCTAAACTTCTTCTTAAGCAATCACAACATTCAAAATTCTAAATCAAGCAAACAAAAGTAAACAACCATTCCCATTCTGTTTGTAGAGAAAAACCAATGAGGTTTAGAATCTAGCGAAGCTATTCATTTGTAAAGGAATCAATGAATTATTAGTTGAATTCTTCTGTGCGATAAATTTTCATTTAAAATTGTGTGAGTTAGTTTAGGAAGGGTACCCAAACTAAGTTAAGAGGTAGTTAGTAAGAAAAGTTCTTACTGTAATTTTGTCTATCCACTATCAAAGGCTGCTCCACCTAATTAAAGGAAAGAAACACTAGTGGATTAAAGCTTGGATAAGATATATGGGGACTGGAGGTAGGCTAAGGGCTAAACCAGGATAAATCGAGGTGTTTTCCTTCCTTATCTTTATCTTTTATCTTTGATAGTGTTGCACTCATACATCATCTTTCTCTTTCTTCATATCTCTTGCAAACTAATTGAGCCAAGTAATTTTTACTCACCATAGTTTGTAGACAATCAAAGTCAGCACAAGTTGAGTATTTGTATTTTTAGCCTTAAAGTTACACTCACCACGCTTCACTCAGCATGCATTAAAATAACTTGGCAATCAAATTTTAAATTCTAAAAATAACAAGTTAATCTGCATTCACCCCATTCTGGACAATTATTTAAGCTATCACAGACCAACACCTAAGATAGAAAGACAAAGACGATTAATTCCCCATATGAAGTAAGTAGTTAATAAAGAAGTGATTAAGTCATTAGATGCATGAATCATTTATCCTGTTTTCTAACAATGAATGGGTTAGCCTTATTCAATATGTTCCAAAGAAAGGTGGAATAACAATTGTTCAAAATGATAAAGGTAACCTAATCCCTACTAGAACCACTACCGGATGGAGAGTTTGTATAGATTATAGAAAGTTAAATTCCACGACTAGGAAAGACCATTTTCCTCTACCATTTTATTGAGCAAATGTTAGAGAGAATTGATGAGGATGCTTTCTATTATTTTCAAGATGAATTTCTATGTTATTTTCATATTTAAATTAGTCTTGAAGAGCAAGAAAAGACAACATTTGCTTATAGGAGAATGCCTTTTACTTTAACCTACCTTACTCTTTTTATCTATTTGGGTGACATAATTTAAATAGACTCTCGCTTCCTCGTGGGATTGATATTTTAAGACTACATCACAACCGTGCAGTTTTCACTTTTATATTGATTATCGACATTGACGACACTAGTACGAGTTTGCACTTCAAAATGGTTGGTGTAAGAGGCTCGAATAGTTGGGCAACTATTATTGAATTAGAGTAGAAATGTGAAAGTAGGTGACACTAGCGGGTTTGCTGCAGTTACGATTTGGGAGCCTCCAATGAGGCCTTTTATGAAATGTAATATAAATTATGCGTGTTTTGGGAATGGAAACAATGTGTGTTATAAAGATGTGGTATGTAGTGCGAGTTGTTCTTTCAATGGAGCTAAATCAGGGATGTTAAAGCTGTTTGTTTCGACATTCAAAGAGGAAGAAAACAATATTCGTAAGGCTCTTTCATGGGTAAAAGACCTCCATTACTCTCACGATATTTTTGAGACTGATAACAACATTTTATTTTATTCGTTAATCAGCCAAGAAGAGGATTTCTCTTATATTTAATCTATTGTTCAAGATTGCAAAAACTTTGCTTTGTCTTTTCATTCCATTTTGTACCCCTTAGTCAATAGGTATGCAAATGTCTTGGCTCATGCAGCTTTTATTGATGAGGTAACAAGTGTTTGGTTGTCTGGTCCACCTTCTTGTGTTACTCCTCTCTTTTAATAATTTAAAACCTTTTCCTAAAAAAATATAAAGAAAAGGCATTTTATTATCTCCAAAGTAAAATTCTTGTGTTTTCAAAATACTATTGTGAATTTGGTGAATGTGGCTAGTTTAAAGAAAAAAAAAATGAATTTATTTATTTTAACTTAAGAGGTAATAGTATAATGAATTAGAAGCAAATGCATCTCGAATAAAAGGTGTTGGAAGCCATAACCCCTGTTGGTCCATAAACTAGCTCTTAATAACAGCAGAAGGGGGGTGAATGTATGATCTTGGTTACTTTTAATTATTTTAAAGTTATTCGCCAAGTTCTATTTTTATATGTGTGCTGAGTGCATTTAAAAGCTTATAAACTACTCAGCTTTGCTGGCACAGTTTATCTTCAATCTTTAGCTGAGTAAGGCTGCTCAGCATAGGTCAGATAACAAGCAGGATAATGAATGAGAGAAAGAGATGAATGAGCTGATCACTACAAAAGCTTAATGCTTAAAGTTAGAACATCAACACCTAAGATTTATCTTGGTTCAGCCCTTAGCCTACCTCCATTCCCCGGATACCATCTCTGATCTTTAATCCACTAGTGAGTCATTCCTTCAATAGGCGGAGAAGCCTTTACAGCAGGTAGACACTATTACAGAAAGTACCCTCCTTTCTAACTATCGCTCAACTTAGTTTGGGTACCCTTCCTAAACTGACACTCAGATTAAATCGAAATTCAAGTTGGATTCAACTTATAAAAGCATTGAACCCTTACAATGTTAATCTAAGTAATTTCTCTCTATTATAAACAAATATGCCTTTGATGTTTGCTGATTGCTTGCAGTGGAATTTCTTTGATAGCTAGAGTGATTTGTACAGCATTTTAGCTCTTAAGAAAGTCGAGGTGATTCACCAAGTTTGAACGTTTGCTCCAGTCTTCTATTTATACTTTGAAGCTCTGTGAAGTAGCCGTAGCAAACTTTACGATATTGCTGATCTTCAATTTCTCATGTCTTCAAATCTTTCGAATCATCCCATTTGAGACAGATTCTAAGACATTTAGAGATAGAATTTAAACGTTGAGGCGTGATAAAATTCCTTTGAAAAAATCTTGTTTGTCTTCAAGCAATCTGGTTCTAAGAGAGACGCACAAGAATGCAATGTGGAGTCTTCTCATTGGATGACCTTGCTAACATTGACAGATTCACGCGAAGACACTTGTGACGCAGTACATAATAGAAATTCTTTTACTTGGACTGTAGCGAGAATCTCTGACATTCGTACTGACACTTTTTGGTGTTGTGAGGACCACGGGAATCTTCATTAATTTCAGTGCCTTTTCTCTTGAAAAATAATTAAATATTATTCTATTCCTTCACAGAAGAAGTTAGTAGCACATTTGTCATTAACTCTCTACGTGTCAAAAGAAATGCTTTTAATTAAATAAAAGTAGAACTCGGCATGAGCTGAGTGAAGTAATCTTAAATTATGTAGTTTTCAACACAGACTCAGCTTTTCCTACTCTAAATCATAACTTAATTAATTATCTAGCAAAACTGAGTTATTCTCCTTTGAATAAACTCAAGTCAGTTTTATTAATTAAGAGTCTACTTAATACTTAATTAATTTCACTATACTAGACCGTTTGTTATTTCCAAAATAACTCAGTATTGTGAAGTACTATTAACTTGGGTTCTACAATCCCCCCATTTTGGACATATAGGAAACTAGGTAGTAGAAGAAGTTAATTTAATAAATAGTTCAGAATTACAGAATACCTGAAAGCGATGTAAAAATCCCTTGTGCTAAGTGACTTCCCTTAGTCAGCTTGAGCTCCCCCATACTAAGTGAGTCTTCTACAAGCGGCTCAGCTCCCCCATACTTGGTGGATTTCTTCTTTGATTTTGGACATCATTTTACTTCAGCTTTATCATCAAAGGTTTGGTCTCTTGTATGTTTTCCTGTACTTCATCGTTAGATACACAGCTTTAAACATACACATCATAAAATGTTAAGAAGATCTTAACTTGAGGTAGGAACTTGTAATTTTTTATTAAGAATATAAAAAATGACTTACTAAGTACATAAAATACGTCATGAGCTAAGATTACAAGCTAAGCCCTATTACAAGTTCTACAACTACTCGGTACATGGCCTAGACTATTTCTTATGCACTAAAGAGGAAGATCCAACAGTCTTGGTCTTGTCCTGATTGGTCTTGTTAGAAGGATGCAGCAAATGAGAATGCCTTGGAAGAGATTCCTTATTGAGATTTTCCATCTTGAACACATCTTCAGCTACCTTCTCCCCGTTTGCTATCTAGCCTTGAACAATCTGATCAAGACAAATATTAAAGGCATCGAGTGCAGCTTTGAAGCTCTCTTGCTATCTAATTATCTGTGGGGAAATCTCTTGCTCCAATTGCTTCTTGCCATTGGAAGAGAGGAAGTCTTGATCGTTCATCTCTTTGAGAAGAAGATTATGATAACGCGAGAGATGAGATATCTGGTCAAAACCTTGACTCGCAAACTATTGAAAACACTAGAGGATACCACGAAAGTCTATTGCTGTCAGTGTAATCTTCAGTTGAGATTCAATGTCAAGAATTTTGGGACCAATAGATGAGATAGACCATGAGGTGTAGTCAATATCTTTTCCATCTAGCTCTCCCATCTTGAGAAGTGAGTCCACCTTCTTCGTCAGATCTTCCACCTTAGTTTTGATGACATTCATCTTTGTGTGGATTTTCATTCCAGTCTCAGGGTAGAGGGACTTGGTTGAAAGCACACTTGGCACAGGCATGTCTGCAAAAATCTATTCCATTATAGTCACGAGGAATTTCTACGATGATGAGACTTTCTCTATTATGTGATCAAAGACCTCTTGCTGAAGGGTATCCATCTTGGAATGGAGAGGGTCAATGTTCACGATAGAGGCCTTGTCTAGCTTCTTTGAGATATCCTTTAACAGCTTGAGGACCTCATCTTGCTTATTATCATGGACTAGCAAGAACCTCGACTCGTATTCTACCAACTTTGCGATAATGTGGCTCATGTCGTTGGTAGATGCAACCTCTTTGGAGAAGTCCTTGATCTTGCAACCGGTTAGTCTCTTAATCTTGGCCTGCTCCTTCCCAAGCTCATGGATCTGTGTCACTTGAGTAGCCATGTTAGTACTCAAGAGACTCAGCTGCTCACTAGCAGCATCTACGCTACTCTTTATCTTTCCTGCAATATCATTTACCATCATAGTAGAATTGGAATAAATGTAGCAAGTTCCCCAAGCTAGGATGCAGATTCCATTAACCCATTCAAGATTAGCGCCATCTTATCTACCAGGTTCTTGGTACTCTCTTTTGCCAAGTGATTTCAAATAAACAACAAGCTGCCTTGGATCCTCTCAAACTCCTCAAAGTATAGAGAGTCACTAGGCACACTTGTGTGCTATTCAAATTTTGGCAATTTTACCTTGGGCTTGGATGACAAGTATATCAATTCCTGAGCAAGTAGCATGTTTCCAACTGCTCCATCTAACTCAGCATCAGTCTTGAGCGTAGGAAATTACTTTCAAGCTAACTCACGAATGTGCTAAGAAAGATGTATCAGCCATTGTTGGCTTGCTGTTGGGTCTAGGTATTTCACTAGCCTTAAAAATTACCTCAACATTCTGACCACTTGCTTTTCCCTGCTAAGCGGAGTTCTTAGAGTTGGGAGCTTCCCTAACCAGAGGGGTTAAGGGGGTTGAAGATGGGTTTGAAGAAAGGGTAGGTTCAGAACCATGTACAGATTAAAAAGTTGGTTGAGTGTAATAGAAGGTACAATGGCTTTAGAAGAATTGGTTATTGGTTGAGAATGTATAGGAGAAGGGGTTGAAGAAATATGTACTGGAGATGGAGGAAAAGAATCTTGGCTATTTTCAAGTGAAAAGATTTTAATTAGGGAATGTATAGAGTTAGAAGGAGAAGAATTTTTCTGCATTTCAGGATCTACTGAAGTAGAACCTAATGGAATACAAGAATTTACAAGAGAAGGGATTTGAGGATTTAAAGGAGAAGATGAAGGGATAGGATTTTGTGGAACCTCTAGGTTAGCTATTTAACCCAAGGATGGGTCAGTCTGAGGTTTCTCATGCTAAGAAGAAGGCTCCTCAACATGAGTGAATGTGGGAGTGGGGTTGATGGGGTCCTGAGGATCAAACTCCTTCGAAATCAGGGTAAGGGTTTCTCCAGCATCCTACTCGCTGCTCACCACTTGCAAGTTTTTCTGTAGTGGCCTTATGATGGAGGCTTTTGCTGATTGCCCTTAAGTTTGGTAAAAATGTCTGGAATGTTCTCAGCAGCGTTGGACCCAAGTTGGTCCTCATCTTTAGACTTCTTGGCCTCACCCTGCTCCTCAGTATCATCTGAGAATACCATATTGCACTTTCTTTGGCGCAGGGACTCATTGGCCTCAGCATCTACTTCCTTCTCCTCAGCTTTCTGCTCAGCCAGGAGCTTAGCCTCCACCTCTCTTTATGTGCGGGTTTTGGCTTGCATCTTCCTTCTTTGATGATGAGCAAGAGCATCACTAGAATTGGTTGGACTCATCCCCTTGGCCTTAGAGGAAGCAGCCTTCTCAGGTTTGGAGGGGATGGTGGTCACATTCTCTAAGGTGCTACAGATGGGAGCCTTATCGGAGTTATCACTCTCCTCAAAGTCCACCATGAATTGGTCTTCCTCCTCCTTGCTAATGTCCGCAGGCAACACTATCGGTACACACTTCAGCTTTTGCTTCTACTGAGCCTTAGTGTACCTAGCATGAACCTAGTTGTGAACCAGCCTGCTGAAATGTGACATTTCAACCCTCTTCTTCACTAGCATGACTGTTTCACCGGACTCCCCCAAAAACTGAGCCACTTCAACTTTCACTACACTCATAATCTCAGTTACGAGGTAACCATAGTGATAGACGGTAGTCAGCTTTGTCAAGTGGTGAAGGATCACCACTGGCCAATTGAGCTTTTTACCCTCTACCATATGTTATACCACACAATGCTCGAAATAAGTACAGTTAGTCAGCGAGCTTATTTTGGTTAACAGCAACTTCACCACCAGCTCATAGTACATCCTTGCTGACCATGTCATGCCGTTGGCAGCAATCTCCCCTGAAACGTAGTTGGTTAGGAGTTCCCAATCCTCGGGAATGATGATGGTGTCTTCATCATTAGATCTGTGAAGTTGAGGCATATTGAGAATGCTCCCTATTAGCCGAAAACAAGTCAAGGTAGATTTGCCTCCAAAGTCCATCAGCAAAACATCATTAAAACCCTATATTGTGTAGAGATGAGCGTAGAAAGCTCTAATGAGGCCTATAATTGCAGGACCTTCCATCCTCAAGAAGGAACTAAGGTGCTGCTGCTTGATAACTCTATGCATCATCTTGTTGAGCAGTAGGCCTTCATAGTTCACTTCATAAACTGGGCCAAAATCCAAGCCATCTTCCCATTCTACTCTCGCAAGATCTGTTCCTGCTTCTAGGGTTAACTTCTCAGTCTTCCCTTCTACATTCACCATAATCTTCATGGGAGTGTTGTTTTTTAGTCTGAAAGTGGTTTGGTTCTTGCCATTTGGGAGCATTTGAGAGAAGATTGAAAGAAGAAAAGATTAGGGTTCGAATGCTCTGAGATTTCAAATTCGTAGAAAGCAAGTGCCCACTCTCTTCAACTGTTCAACTTATATAGACGATCTCAGCTCTCCTAGATATGTATCACCATCTCAGCTCAAGATGAAAATGAATGTTGAGATTGACCTCTAATTAACCGCCTCAGTAATATGGTGAGTTTTGCTAAAAACGAATCCTATTCACACGTGCATCTTTTGGAAACGTAGAGGTTTGAATTTTAACCACGAACTATTCCTCACATCGTTACTTTAAAAATTTAATGATGTTATCCACATGTCATCTCTTGCTAGATCTTTAACACCTAACCAAATTTCTAAAATTTTCATCTTTCTTCTTCATCGTGGATTAGCCATACCAATCAAATGCCTCAGTACACAAAATTGTTTTTTTTAAATGGTTTGGTGAAGATATCAGCACACTGCTCATCTGATGGAACATACTCCAGCTTGACATCTCCTCGTAGCACATGATCTCTAATGAAGTGATGCTTGATATTGACATGCTTCATTCTCCCATGCTGAACTGGATTCTTGGATAAATCAATTACGCTCTTGTTATCGCACATAACTTCGAGACAATTAGACTTAATTCCATAATCTTCCAGTTGTTGCTTTATCCAAAGTAATTATGCTACACAACTTCCTGCTTCCATGTGCTCAGCTTCAGATGTACTCAGCGTAACAGAAGTTTGCTTCTTGTTATACCAAGAGATAAAAAACTCTCCAAGGAAATGATATCCTCCTATTGTACTCTTCCTGTCGAGTTTCTCTCTTCCATAATCAGCATCTGTGAATCCCCTAGGAGTGAAATCTGAGATGCTAGGATACCGTAGACCTACTTCAATCGAACTTTTCAAGTACTTGAGAATTCTCTTCATAATTGCTAAATGAGATTCTCTAGGATCAACTTGATAACAAGTACCGTAGCACATAACATACTGTATGTCTAGCCTACTCGTAGTGAGATAAAGAAGAGAACCGATGATTCCTCTGTAGAACTTGTTATCTACAAGTTTACATCTTTACTCAAGATAGTATTCGTAGCCATATGAGTGGACATTGGCTTACAATGTTCCATGTCAAATTTCTTCAGAACTTCTCTGGCATATTTGGACTGACTAATGAAAATTCCATCATTAGTTTGCTTGATTTGAAGTCCAAGAAAGAAATTGAGCTCTCCCATCATAGACATCTCAAACTCGCTCTTCATCTGCTTATTTAATTCCTTGCATAGCTTCTCATCAGTTGCTCCAAATATAATATCATCAACATATATTTGGACAAGCAACACATATTCTTTCCTTCGCCTGATAAATAGAGTTGTATCTGCTTTACCCCTTTCATAGCCTTTGGTGATCAAGAAATTAGTCAGCTTCTCATACCAAGATCTTGGAGCCTGCTTCAATTCGTAAAGAGCTTTCTTCAATTCAAAGACATGCCTAGGATTCTTCGCATCTTCAAAGCCTGGAGGCTGGCGAACATAGACTTCTTCTTGAATGAATCCGTTAAGGAAAGCACTTTTGACATCCATTTGAAACAATTTGAAGTTCATATGGAATGCGAAAGCATAAAGGATTTGAATAGCTTCAAGATGGGCTTTTGGAGCATAGTCTCATCATAATCAATGCCTTCTTGCTGATTGTAGCCTTGAGCAACAAGTCTGGCCTTGTTCCTAACAACAACGCCATCTTTATCTAGCTTGTTCTTGAAAACCCAGTTGGTGCCGATAATTTATTTCCCATTAGGCCTTGGAACAAGATCCTAAACATCATTGTGCTTGAACTGATCCAATTCCTCTTGCATTGCGATCATCCAATAATCATCTCCTTTTACATCTTCAAACTTCTTGGGTTCGATCAAAGAAATGAAGGTTGGATGACTCATCATCGACTAAGATGACCACGCGTCATCATAAGATTATAAACATCATCAACTATGTTGTCTTGCAGATGGTTACGATGAACTGTAATCTCTCTTGGAAGACTCGGATTAACTGTTAGAGGATTGACAACGGGATGCTGAGGTGGAGTTTAATCTTCACCATCATTGAAGCTGATAGAAAGATCTTCATCATCATCTTTAGCTTCCTTAGCTGGGGGCTCCTGTGCTGAGTTAAATAGTACAACTTGTGGCATACTAAGTTAATTTGAAAGTTGGGAAACTCCATCTTCATCAGAGGGTCATCTTTCTACAATGTTAGTTTCATCGAAATCTACATGCATAGACTCCTCTAAGAGGCCAGTATGCTTGACATATATTCTATATGCCCTACTATTAACTGAGTATCCCAAAAAGATACCTTCATCAGATTTAGGATTAAACTTTCCTAATTGCTCTTTAGTGTTAAGAATATAGCACCTACAGCCAAAAGATCTGAGATGATCAATCTTAGGCTTGCACCCTCGCCAAAGCTCATAGGGTGTTTTCTCAAGAATTGGGCGAATGACAACCCGATTCAAGATATAACAGGCTATGTTAACAACTTCTCCCCAAAAGTACTTTGGTAGATTATTATCACTCAGTGTGGATCAAACCATCTCAACTATTATCCTATTCTTCCTTTCTACAACCCCATTTTGTTGAGGCGTATAAGGCGAAGAGAAGTTGTGGTCAATACCATGCGTTGAACAGAATTCTTCAAAATGGAAATTCTCAAATTCATGTCCATGATCACTTTGGATTCTATAAATTTTATCTCTTGTTTCATTCATTATCCATTTACTGAGCTTGATAAAAGATTCATAAGTCTCATCTTTGCTACTCAACAAGACTACCCATATGAATCTCATGAAGTTATCTATAACCACCAACGAGAACCTTTTACCACCCAATCTCTTAGGCTGAATTGGGCCAAAAAGATCAAGGTGGAGTAACTCCAATGATCTCTTAGTTACTACGTTATTTACTGATATAAATGATTTCTTAACTTACTTGCCAAGTTGACAAGCATAGCAGAGTTTATCCATTTCAAAGTTGATGTTGGGTAAACCCACAACTAATTGCTTTTTAGCCAGTTTGGATAGAATGTTCATATTTATATGGCCCAACCTTTTATGCCAAAGCCATGAATTATCCTCCTTAGATACAAGATAAATGTTAGTGGAGCCAGGGGATAAATCAATCATATAAACATTATTGATCCTAGGAGCAAAGAGTATAGTTGAGTTAGTCTTGTAGTCAATTACTGAGCATCCTGCTGAGTCAAACATAATCTTCTTACCTTTGTCACAGAGCTGGGCTACATTGAGCATATTGAACTTCAAACCCTTGATAAGAGAAACCTCTTTTATTGAAGGAGAGACACCAACAGTGCCACAGCCTATAATCTTGCCTTTCTAGTTATCTCCAAAACTAACACTTCCATTTCTTTTGCACAACAATGAGATGAACAAGCTTTCATCTCCCATTATAGGCCGTGAGCATCCGCTATCCAAATACCACATTCAAG
This sequence comes from Euphorbia schlechtendalii, assembly GCA_949673415.1. Classification (NCBI taxonomy): domain Eukaryota; kingdom Viridiplantae; phylum Streptophyta; class Magnoliopsida; order Malpighiales; family Euphorbiaceae; genus Euphorbia; species Euphorbia schlechtendalii. The sequence continues at coordinate 9,732 of CATIWQ010103299.1, read as the reverse complement.
AGTCATCAGCGGACTAAGGCTCATTTGCAAAACAGTTACATTTCTTAGGTACCCATGCTTTCGAGCTGGGTCCTCCTTTGTTAGCAATGCTTAAGTTTGACCAGTTGTACTCATCGTAATAACCATTTTTATGCCTACAAAGAACTGTGGCATGTCCAGCTTTCCCACAAAAACTGCACACCGTTTTTGGTTTGGGCTGCTCGCTTTCTTTTGTTTAGAGGAATTCTTTCTCTTAGAATTGCGAGTTTGGTTACTCTGAGTTTGACTGTTGGTTGGAGTAGGAACCTCTTTCTTCTTAAAAGCCATTATCTCAGCATTCAACTCATCTAATTGCTTAGTGAGCTTACCGATAGCACATTCTTGATACTTAGCTTTTTCTTAAAGAAAGCAGATATCAAGCGATAAGGAAGCATTAGTATCTTCCAAATCATTACTTCTCCTCACTATCTCTTTGATATTCTTCATTGATTTATTAGTCAGTTTCATAACATCAAAGAGAGCCTGGGCGAATTCATCAATAAATGAAGGAACTTCAGAATGTACCTCAGCTTGAGGAGCATTTCCTTTATCACGCTCAGCTTTAGAGTTGATAGTAGAATGATCTCTATCGAAGGTAGATGCTGAGCCTTTGCCATGTTGATTCTCAATAGCCATCAAGCAAAGGTTGGCCGAATCAATAGCTTGCTCATTAGATGATGAAGATTCTTATAAATCACTCCAAGTTGCAGCAAGTACCTCATTTTTCTTGGAGAACCTCTTCTTGAACCTATCCTTCTTCCCCTTGGGATAGCTCGACTGGATGTGGCTTTTCTATCCACAACCAACGCATTTGATGTCTTTGTTATACTCCTTCTTCGATCCTTCCTCAGCTCCTCACCGGTGCTGAGTTGACTTGATTTTACCAGGAAACTTCTTCTTGTTATTGAACTTCCCATCCTTCTTAATAAAGCGTTTGAAACCCCTGGTCAGAAGGGCCATTTGCTCATCAGAGTCGCAGCTAGTGGACTCATCTAATGAATCTGCTTTAAGGACAATGGCTTTTCCCTCCTTACCTCGATTCCTCTTAGAGTCATCTGAGTATTTCCTTAGAAACATCTCATGAGTTAGCAAGGTGCCTATCAGCTCATCAAAGCTGTAGATCTTAAGATCATGAGCCTTCTCGATAGTGCTCTTCTTGGAGTCCCACTCTATTGTAAGAGTGTGAAGAATCTTCTTCATGAGCTCCTCCTCGGTGAACTCTTTTCCAAGCCTCTTCAGTTCATTAACAAGGTTAATGAACCTGATATTCATTCTCTGAATACCCTCGCTGGTGCCCATCGAGAACATCTCATACTCCCTCAGCATGAGATTAATCTTTGACTCTTTGACCTTGTCAGTCCCCTCGTACGTAATCTCCAGCTTCTTTCAGATCTCCTATGTTGTTTCAAATCCTGAGACCCTGTTGAACTCAATAAGATCTAACGCATAGTGTAAGTAATTAATCGCTACAACATTCTCTTTGAGAAGCCTCAGGTCAGCTTCGTAGTAGTCCTTTAGATCTACCAGCATACGCACACCGTTCCTCACAAGTGTGGGAACTCTGTGACCAAGCTCGATAGCGAGCCAGGCCTGCATGCTTTGGGACTGGATGAAATTTCTCATTCAGGTTTTCCAGAATGTATAATAATTACCATCAAATAGAGGTGGTCTAGTAACAGGCATTCCTTCCTTATGGAAAACTGCCTGACTGGAACCGACATTATAGTTGTTGTAAGTCATTTATGGATCTAACTCAAAGTTGATTAGTATAAAAGCTACGCAACTGCTCTAATACCACTTGTTGGTCCATAAACGAGCTCTTAACAACAAAGAGGGGGGTGAATGCTTGATCTTGGTTACTTTTAAGTATTTTAAAGTTATTCACCAAGTTCTATTTTTATATTCATGCTGAGTATGCATGCTGAGTGTGATATAAAAACTTATAAACTACTCAACTTTGCTGGCACAGTTCATCCTCAATCTTTAGCTGAGTAAGGCTACTCAGCATAGATTGGATAACAAGTAAGATAATGAATGAGAGAAAGAGATGAATGAGCTGATCATTGATAAAGCTTAATGCTTAAAGTTAAAATGCTAACACCTGAGATTTATCCTTGTTCGGCCCTTGGCCTACCTCCAGTCCCCGGATACCGTCTTCAAGCTTTAATCCACTAATGAGTCATTCTTTCAATAAGTGGAGAAGCCTTTACAATGGGTAGACACTATTACATTTCTACCCTCCTTTCTAACTACCGCTCAACTCAGTTTGGGTACCCTTCCCAAATTGACACTCAAATTAAATAGAAATTCGAGCTGGATTCAACTTATAGAAGCGTTGAATCCTTACAATGTTAATCTAAGTAATTTCTCACTATTACAAACTACAAACAAATATGACTTTGATGTTTGCTGATTGCTTGCGGTGGAATTTCTTTGATAGCTAGAGGGATTTGCGCAGCGTTTTAGCTCTTAAGAAATTCGAGGTTATTCACCAAGTTTGAACGTCTACTCCAATCTTCTATTTATACTTTGAAGCTCTATGAAGAAACCATTGCAAACTTTACGATATTGCTGATCTTCAATTTCTCATCTCATCAAATCTTTCGAATCTTCACATTGTAGACAGATTCCAGAACATTTAGAGATAGAATTTGAACATTGAGGCATGATAAAATTTCTTTGATAAAATCTCATTTATCTTCAAGCAATCTAGTTCTAAGAGAGACGAGCTAGAATGCAACATGGAGTCTTCTCATTGGATGACCTTGCTGACAGATTCGAGTGGAGACACTTGAGACGTAGTGCATAATAGAAAATTCTTAGTTGGATGTAGCAAGGAATCTCTGACATCCATACTGACACTTTTTGGCATTGTGAGGACCATAGGAATCTTCATTAATTCCAACGCCTTTTCTCCTGGAAAACAATTAAAGAATATTCTGTTCCTTCACAAACGAAGTTAGTAGCACATGTGTCATTAAGTCTCTACATGTCAAAAGAAATGCTTTTAATTAAATAAAAGCAGGACTTAGCATGAGCTGAGTGAAGTAATCTTAGACTATGTAGTACACAGCATAGACTCAGCTTTTCCTACTCTAAGTCATAACTTAATTAATTATCCATCAAAACTGAGTTATTTTCCCTTGAATAAACTCAAGCCAGCTTTATTAATTAAGAGTCTACTTAGTACTCAATTAATTTCACTATCCTAGATAGTTTGCTAATTCCAAAACAACTCAGTACTGTGAAGTACTATTAACTTGGGTTCTACAACCCCCCTACTTGTCGAGTAATCAACTGCCCTATCTTATAAGTGATAAGTAACTTGATTCGTAAATCTTTTTCTATAAACAAAATGAATATTAGAAAAAAATTTCCAAAAGTTTTTTACAAGCCTAAAAATTAAAGGGAAATACAAGTAGATCCTCTTTTTAGGTAAAATATTTTTCCTTTTACAACAAGGATATAATATTTTTACTATACTTGTTTTCTTAAGTTTAGTTTTTTTGTTATATGTTTCTTTCTTTTCTGTAGATATCTGATCTCTCTCATTGATCTCTCTTTCAATCTCTTCCCCTCTCTAGATCTGTTCTTCCTTTTATCTGTAGATTCTGATTTTCTGTTTTCACCTTGTGTTTGTGTATTTTTAGGGATCGCGATTTTGTGTAATTGTTTCCAACTTCACTTCGTATTTTGTTTTTTCTTTGAATATGATTTTCCCTATTGAAGAGGAATTAGAACCAGAGATTGAATTTCTCTCTGTTAGGTTTCATTCTCTTTCCGCTTTTCCACCTTTGTTTACATGATTCGATTTGTTATGGCTGGTAATGTGAAACAATGGTAAGGTAACTCTTCCCATTTTGTTTTTATAGTGGTGATATAGTTTTTGCTTGTGATTTTTCATGTGCTTTTGAATTTTCAATTATGTTTTCTACAATTTTTAGTTGAATTTTTACAGATCATGGTTGAATTTTTTTTCTTGTGATTTTTCAGTGCAGTTCAAATATTTAATCTCTTACGTATTGTCAGGCATTACCTTTGAAACTAATTGTCAATTTCATATATTTGTTTGCAATGTGGTTAGTTCCTCTCTTTCTCATTTTTATGTGTTCATAAAAATACTACAGGTGAAGCAATATGCATTAAAGTCAATAGTTATAATGTTATTTTTGTTGATGAATCTAAAAACTTGAGCCATTATCTTGGTCTCTTTTGCTGCATACTTAGAACCGAGCATATGAGCTTTAAGATATTGCTTTTGTGAAGAAAATGTCAATCACAAAATTATTAGAAGATGTATACTTACTATCTTTATGGAATATGATATTCTTGACATTAATTATGATATTTCCTTAATTTCCAACCCTCAAAGATCATCTGAGGTGCGCCTTATTAATTAAGGTTGTAATAATAGGCTTTTAGCAACTAAAATTGATGCAAGTTTCTTGAAAATTAATACATTCATGCATGCATATGCATTGTTAATTAATGAATGAGTTATTAGCTGCTTGCTTAATAACCTTGTTGCTTACTGTTGCTTCTTTTAACTCTTATTTTTCATAAAGCTAACATTCTTTCTTCTAGGCTTAGGAGCGTTTGTAAACTCTCCTTGTCTCTTGCTAAAGTTAGTTGTAAGTTATTTGAATTATGTGTATGATTGTGAGTTAGTTTTCCATAAGTTGTTTGTGTATGTTCCTTGCTTAATTTGGTGTTCTGATGGGTTGAAATATTATAGATTGAGTCATTTATCAACAACTTTCCATGGATTCTGATTTCACTGCTATTTGAATTTCAATGAAGCTCTTGTGTTTCAGAAGTTCAGATTATCAAGGATTAACAAAATTGCAGAACCTCTATTTAAATAATGTTGTAAGGACTCGACTGTATCAGTTACTTGGACATTGTTATTAAATTAGCATACAAAAAACATATATAAGACATATGAGATGCTAGAATCATGTAAATATAATCATGTATATTCTCTTTTTGTGTATGTAGAACCCAAGTTAATAGCACCTCACAGTACTTAATAGTTTTGGAAATAGCAAACTGTCTAGGCTAGTGAAATTAATTGAGTACTAAGTAGACTCTTAATTAATAAAGCTGACTTGAGTTTGTTTAAAGGGAAAACAACTCAGTTTTGTTGTGTAATTAATTAAGTTATGGCTTAGAGTAGGAAACTGAGTTTATGCTGAGTACTACGTAGTTTAGAGTTATTTCACTCAACTCGTGCTGAGTCCTGATTTTAGTTAATTAAAAGCACTTTATTTAACACGTAGAAACTTTATGACACATGTGCTACTAACGACAGTTGTGAAGGAACGGAATATTCCTTAGTTGCTTTTCAGGAGAAAAAGCGCTGAAATTAATAAAGATTTCTGTGGTCATCACAAAGCAAAAGGTGTCAGTATGGAATGTCAAGAATTCCTCACTACAGTCTAAGTAAAGGGAATTCTCTGTCATGCACCGCGTCTCAAGTGTCTCCGCGTGACTCTGTCAACATCAGCAAGATCAACCAATTGGAAGACTCCACATTGCATTCTTGTGCACCTCTCTTAGAACTGGATTGCTTGAAGACAAACAAGAAATTGTCAACGAAATTTTATCGCACCTCAACGTTCAAATTTCTATCTCTAAACGTTCTGGAATCTGTCTCCAACGGGAAGATTTGAAGAGATAAGAAAATGAAGATCAACGATCTCGAAAAGTTTGCAATGGCTACTTAGCAGAGCTACAAAGTATAAATAGAATACTGGAGTAGATGTTCAAACTTGGTGAATCACCTCGAATTTCTTAAGAGTTAAAACACTGTGCAATTTACTCAAGATTTCAAAGAAATTCCTTCACAAACAATCAACAAACGTCAAAGTTCATAAATGTTTGTAATAGAGAGATTTGCTTAGATTAACATTGTAAGGATTCAACATTTTTATAAATTGAATCCAGTTCGCATTCCTATTTATATCTGAGTGTCAATTTGGGAAGGGTACCCAAACTGAGTTGAGCGGTAGTTAGAAAGGAGGGTACTTTCTGTAATCTTATCTACCCGCTGTAAAGGCTTCTTCGCCTATTGAATGAACGAATCACTAGTGGATTAAAGCTCGGAGATGGTATCCGGGGACTGGAGGTAGGCTAGGGGTCGAACCAGGATAAATCTCAAGTGTTGATGTTCTATCTTTAAGCCTTAGCTTTAATAGTGCTTAGCTCATCCATCACTTTCTCTCTGTTATTTATTTGCTTGTTATCCGATCTATGCTGAGTAGCCTTACTCAGCTAAAGATTGAAGATAAACTATCCCAGCATAGCTGAGCAGTTTGTACGTTTTTATATCTACACTCAGCAAGCATATAAAAACTGAACTTGGCGAATATTTTTTAAAATCTTAAAAGTAACCAAGATAAAGCATTCACCCCCCCCCCTCTACTGTTGTTAAGAGCCCGTTTACGGACCAACAGTGTAGTTGTGTAACCTTCTTCTTGCATTTTTGTGGATGTCTTTGTGATTAATGATTATCTATTGTTGGAAATGAATATCAGAAATACATGATCTAAAATCATCACCCTTAGCTTATTTAAAGAATGAGGGTATATTTGGCATGCCTCTAGGGCTCATGTTTGACAAGAAACATGGTGATTTGTACATAGCAAATGTGTACTTTGGGCTAATGAAAGTTGGATTGTAAGGTGGTTTGGCAACCTCTCTCACAACTGAGGCGAAAGGCGTATCATTGAGTTTTACCAGTGATTTTGTCATTAATGAAGAATGGAACATTTACTTCACACTAGTATAATATTCATTATACATGGTATAATATTCATTATACTAGGTATAATGATTACTATACCTAATATAATAATTATTTTAATGAATAGTATCAGAGAATACTCAAATCATTAGAAATAAAGAATGTATTTAGATCAAGTTTCTTATTTCACATTCAAATCTAATTTCAAATCATGCCAGGTATATTACAAACTAATAATATCAAATAATATTAAATGTATTATTAATTTTCACATTTGGATACAATAATAGTCATTAATGATTTTTATACCAAGTATAATGACTATTATACCAAGTAAATTGACTATTGTACCTAGTATAACAGTCATTATAGCAGATAACATCAGAGAAATAATCAAATAATTGGAGAAAGGAAATTAATAAAATTCGGCTTCAAATTCATATCCGAACAATATCATAGTCATTAAACCTGATATAATGGCTATTATACTAGGTAATGGATGTTAAACATGGCATAATAACTATTATACCGGGTATAATAACTATGTTTAAAATTTGGTACATGACATGACTCAAAATATGTTTGCCTTTTTATAATATACATAACTTGGCATACGAGTTGTTATACAAGTTATAACATTCTTAAATTTGAAGACAATACTCAATTTTATACCAAAATCCATATTATGAATACCTTATATCAGGTAAAAGTGCTATTATGTCCTATATATTGACTATTATACCATGTATAATCACTATTATACTAGGTATATTATAACAATTTCATATCACTTTGAAATTTTGTGGGATTGGCTTCAATGGTAACACATATTTTTAATACTATCTTACTTTGATTGATATTTTACCTGTTAACTTGCTATTATAAACAACAAATTCCTATCGTAACAAATGTTATACCTAGTATAAAATATGATATAACTAGTATAAAAGAAGTTATACCTGGGATACGCAATGTTATACCTAGTATATGAGTTATTATACCTAGTATAAAAATTATTATATCAAATATAATATATTTTTATTACATTTTGTTGTTTCAAGACAATACTCAATTTTGCAATAAAAATCATATTTATAAATCTTTATAATGGGTAAGAAAGATATTATTGATAAGTGTATAATTACACTTATTTTCATATTAATTTTATACACTAAACACTATAGTTTAAGTCATTTTTATACTTCATATAAAAGATTTCACGTGGTATGTAGTTGTTTTTTATACGAATACAGATACTAGGTAAATCTTGGGAGTAAAATGATCTAAAGTGGAATTCTATGAAAAAAGAGTGAAAAATGTGCAAAAAGGTGTGTGGAACTTAAAGATTTGGCTTAAGATCGAAGCTGTCAAAGATCGGTGAAGTTACAAGGAGAATTCTGAAGAAAAATGCAATTCACGGTCGAGACAATCATTCACGTTTGCGACTTATTCTTCTTCAAAACAGAAATCTACCAATCAAAGATTCACGGTCGTGACTTGTATATCGCGATCGTGACATGGATGGTTTTCTAGTTTAATCTTCTTAATTACCAACAGCTAGATAAGGATGATTAACCGCCATCAACCGACAACGAATAGACACCTATCAGAAATCAACCAATCATGAAAAGGTGTCTATCCATTGTGGATTAGATTGAAACTTCTCAACCAATCACAATGAAGTGATGCAATCTTTTACCAATGGACACAACTCTTCGTTTGGATAGACGTAACCCTTTGAACTCTATAAATAGGGCTCCAAACCTTACAATTTCGAGCATTAGAGTGTAATTACAAGGTTACGTATAGTGTGTGTAGATAGAGAATAAAATATCTAGTTTCGCTACATTCGTAAGTGTTAGCAAGAAAATGTTTAAGTGATTCGAATCCTTGTTTCGATCACTAGATTTCTCTATATTCTCGAGCGATTGTTGTATAAGTGTACTTGCAAATCACTTATCAATAAATTTTTTCGCTCTTCAATATTTATTTGTTCGATATTCGCAAAGAATAGCATCCTAGCGGAGGTTCTGTACGGGCCGAGACCGAATTCAAAGCAGATGCTGGAATTGCAGGAATTGACGACTCCCATTAAAGAGTGGATACGGTTTGATCAACTTTAGCTTTCACTTACATACCTTACAACTTTACTTTGCTTTCTACTTATACTTTCTATTTCAAAGTTTATGATATGTTTATGTGTCATAATGTGTATTTCATGTTAAGTCTTTTATATTAATCAAGTTATATGTTGGAGTTAATTTTAAGAGTAGTTTCAGGGTTAACAATATCGTATATAAATCACTGGATCTGTGATATAACGCTGTTTAGTGAGCCAACATTTTTGCATTGGTAACTTGCTAAATATGGCTATGTGAGAGCGAGCCATACTAAGCATAGTATTGACGTTGTCCAGGTTTATATAATTGTCTTAATTCTTTTACGCTAGGTTTAGAAAAGTTATTTCATGTGTTGCTCTGCGGCAAATAATTAAACATCTGGGTGTTTTGAACCGAGTTTGTTAGATTAGTTTAGTGAATCGTAACATCTTTGTTGAACTCGCATGTTTTCTCTGCTATACTAATTTCGTAGGGAAAATCTATATATTTAGATTCTCTAATCTTTCATATCTATATATACTCATTCTTCATTCTAACCCTCCTATCCAAAATATCAAATCTATTTTATTTTCTTTATTCCATTTTTCTTGTTGATCTTTAGAGCTAGTCCTTCCCTGTGGGATTGATATCTTTTAAAATTACATCATAACTGTATACTTGCAGTGGTCACCATTTTTCTATTTAGATAAGCAGTACTGACAACTTCTATTCGTATTTTGAACTTATATCTTATCAGTAGGAAAGTGGGAGACAAGGTTTTTGGCTTCATTATTAAATAAAAAATCCTAGGAGTTATTAAAGTCGAAACCTTGCGAACAATTATACCGGGTATAATGACTATTATACCGG
>CATIWQ010103292.1:0-19810 GCA_949673415.1 Euphorbia schlechtendalii | reverse complement strand
TAAACAAGTCATGACCGTGAATGATTGTCATGATCATGAATTAAGTTTTACTCAGAAATCTTCTTTTAATTTCACCGATCTTCGACAGCTTCAATCCTAAGCCAAATCTTTAAGTTCCACGCATCTTTTTGCACCTTTTTCTCTCTTTTGTCATAGAATTCTACTTTAGCTTATTTTAGTCCCAATATTTACCTAGTATCTGTATTTGCATAAAAAACAACTACATACCACGTGAAATCTTTTATCGAGTAGGTGAGGATCCTTGTTTTGGTAGATAGATTCATCTTTCACCCAAAATTCACCATGTTGTTTCATTTTACGTGAATCGCAACCCCTAGAGGGGGCTCCTTAGCTACCATATGGTGAAGGAGAATAGGAGGAAGGTGGACGGGTGTCGCTTTATTCTAGAGGGATCCAGGACCCGTGAGTGGTACTTGGGTGAGCGCATTCAGTTCTTGCGGACTAAGCCAATGTCGGAGAGACGCATCCCTCCTACGCCTCCCACCGGACTATTTTGGGCGCACTTAGTGATTACCAATCCTGAGGAGAGGCATCTGTTCTTTGAGGAGCATAGTGTAAGGCTCTCCGGTCAGCACGATGATTACGAGGAGTTCATTTAGGAGAGGCTACTCCCACTTCATCCATTGACTCAATGCGAGGCAGTGTGACATCTTGCATGGTCCAGGGGTTAGGGAGTTGACTTATCTAATACGGGTGCCAGTGGTACCGGTGTAGGCTATCGGGTATGAGATCTATGTTGATTATTTTATTTATTTATATTAACCTTGTTTCTGATCATTTTTCTATCTCTGCGGGAGGTCACCTAGAAGAAGGCCCATGTTCCTGATTTGAATGCATCGACCGGGGGTGCGAGCACATCTTCTTCATGTGTTATCGAGGGAAGCTTCACGATTCCTCTCGACTCATCTTTCAGTTTGATGAGTTTTACGAGGTTCGAGCGATAGGTGCCTCTCCCTCAGAGCTACCTCACACTATATGATCCTTTTGACACCACTCACGTGAGTTTTTGATGAAACATCCGATTTCAACCATAGTGTAGCGGTTTTGAGGTGTTTGACATTTGTTTATTCTTTTTTGCAGGTAGTATGTGAGGAGATGGATCGCGTGGCAAGACATTCCCTTTCATTGATGGATATGATGTATCTTCAAGATGGAGTCACACGAGTATGTTCCTTTTCTTGACCTATTTTATGCTTGACTTTGCATGAAATGTTATGTTTTTATGGATATAGATATGATTGTAGGCGATGGTGGCAAGGGGCGATGAGTATGAGCAGCGCTACTAGGAGCTTGACGGTGGTTTCCAGGCATTGGATATTAGCCACCAGGATCTGGATTCTCGTTATCGCAGCTTAGAGACTAACCACCAGGAGTTGGGTTCTCGCTACCAGAGCATGGATGCTCGCTATCAAAGTTTGGAGGCTCAGCATTAGGAGTTGTTACGGTAGAATGCCGCAATTGATCGAGCGTGAGCAGATGAGCGAGCCGCTACCTCGAGTTTAACCCACTCTCTTGAGTTTAACCTTAGCGCTCTACTTGACGAGCCAGACATTAGGCCATTACTTACTCCTGATTGTGACACCAGCTTTCTCCACACTCCACTGCCTCCTCCTGCATTCGGTCCAGCCAATGGTGTAGCTTCCGGTAGCCTATGTCCTTGAGATTCTACCATGCCACCTCGAGATTTGGTGGGTGGAGATGATGTATAGGTGATTCTTGCTTAGGAGTTCTTGTTTCACTTTAGTTATTTTTTCCATTCTTTTCGAACCAGATCTTTAGATAGGCTTTTCTTGTTGACTTTCAAAAACTCAGATTTTATGAAAGAAAAGAGGACCTTGGCCATTGTGCGCTGGGTCTTTGCTTACTGTGTTTGTTTTTATGAATATGCTTATGTGTTTGTGGATGCCTTATGTGTATGCGTGAATGAATGAATATGTTATGCTAATGTATGTGGTTGATGTGTGTAGGCAACACCGATCTTGAGGGATATTATTTAGCTCTTTTTCCGCTGATGTTGACTTATAATGAGCATCTTAGGGCCTTTCTTTGCACCATCCAGGGGCTTGATTGGCAAAGGCTTGAGAGCTTTGGGCTGCGGGGTCTTCAGTATTTTGCTTCCAAGCCTGTGAACATGGCCTTTATTCATGCTTCCTTGAATTTTTGGGACCCTGCTACCCATGTCTTCTGTTTTGCAAAATTCAAGATTTATCCCATGGTCGAGGAGTATTATCGAAGAACCCTACCCTGTTATTCCCTATAAGGCTATCTTTTACTTTCCCTTCCTTTCAGTTCCGGGCCGAGGACAAGCTATGAGGCTTGTCAAACTTGGAGTCCAGAAGGCGCTTTCTATCAACTCCTCCAGACGTCAGAGGTTTTCGAGTCGATGCGGTTCTTGGCTGGTGTGAGACTACTCCCAGCTCTGATCTAGCGTGGCCCTCTATGGTGGCCCTACTTCTTCTAGCGAAATTTATTTGCGAGGTTGGAGCGGTTACCCCATTTCGCTTTTTGTCTATCATTGATCCGCTTTCTACAGGTCTATCTCCCTTGGCATTAGCTCTAGCAGAGAGCTTCGTTCACCTAGATGCTGCTTTAGTGAACCCGGACTTAGTGGGTGACCACTTTACCTTGCTTGAGGTAAATTTACTTTTTACCCCTTTTCTTTGCTATTTTTGCTACTTATTTAAACGAAATTCTCATAGGTGTGGATATTGGAAAAGCTTCTCTTAACCACCGATCCTTGCTTGGGGAAGGCTCGGTACCTCCCTTCGCATTATGGTCCTAGGGGTTTCGTTAGGAAGGACTATCACTCGTTGAGTGAAGAGGCTTGGATTGAGATTCTGGGACCCTATCGAGCTTCCAAGGTCCATTGGCTTGTAGATTCCATTTGTGGTTATAAACGTTCATGATTCTGGCGTACTACTGATGGGGTTATTTGGTGTCACCTCCTAGTCTCCTTCCCACCTGTGTAGGCAGTATAGATGTTAGCAGCTAGTTCCCAAGCTTCTATGCTCGACTCGTTTCCATGATTTTGGTCCTGACACACCTGATGCTATATAAAGGCTTTAGGCTCACGCTATAGTTGTCACGCTAGATTACAATACCCCTAAGACCACCGACACTAATGAGTTCTATTGTGGGTGGCTAGGTGAGATGAAGAGTGTTCCAATTGTTGATCAGCATCTTAAGGTATCCCACGAATGGGAGAGGGACGAAGATGGTTTGGACCCCCTTCCTCACACTTCCAGATTGCGTGCTCGGTGGAGTGATTAGCTCCCTTAGATCCATGTCAATTTGCCAGTCTTTGACATTTGTTTTCTAAAAATTATGTTTGGTTTGTTTTTGGATTTCTTTTGACATTATGAATTTTTATCGAAATTCACTTTGTTTACTTGCGATATTCTGTTAGCATATGTCCACATAACATAAACATAAATCTTTACAAACATAACACATTTCATTAAATGACATTAAAAAAGGTACAAGTTTTCTAATGATTTGAATCCTGCTACTAGCTGGTTTAGAACAGGTTTTCTAACTTGCGCTCCCTCCATTCCTCACAGTGCCCTAATTTTAGCTTGAGCCGCCCTTCATAGGTTTTCGACTCAGTGGACATCTTTTTGTTTTTCCATAAAGAATGATCCTAATTGTTGCCCAGCTAGACAAATGCCAACTGTTGGACTTTTTTTTCTCTTTTTTTGTGCACCGCTTTTCTAATTCATTTCTTTTGCTTTTAGACGTGGCAGCGTTTGAGCTTGTCTTGATTAATCGGGTTGACGAATTCGTTCCCGTCCATATCCATGATGTTATCAGCTCCCTTGCTTAGAATTTTCTTCACAACATAAGGACCTTCCCAATTTGGCTAGAATTTTCCCCGAACATCCACATTCAATTATCTCATCTGCTTCAAAACTAGATCCCCCATTTTCAAAGGTTTATTTCTAAGTCTAACCCAGTTATTGTACGCCCTAGCCATGCATTGTTGGTACATCTGCAAATGATCCAATGCCTTTAGACATTGCTCGTCTATCATGTTCAGCTATTCAAATCTTGCCCTTACCCAATCTGACTCCTCTAGTCTTGCCTCTAAGGCCACTCGGAGCGATTTTACTTCCATTTCAACTGGCAGAACTGCTTCCATACCATATGCCAACAAGAAAGGGGTTTGATCAGTGGGAGTTTTGATGCTAGTTTTGTATCCACATACTACGAACGGTAACTTGTCAGCCCAATCCTAGTAGGTAACAACCATTTTGCTCAAAATTTTCTTGATCTATTTGTAGGCTGCCTCTACTGCCCCATTGGCTTATGGTCTGTATGGTGATGATCTATGGTGTTCGATCTCGTATTTCTCCATTAAGTCTGATGTAGATCCTTGGAAATGAACCCCATTATCCGATACGATGTGGTGCGGGATCCCATATCAGGTGAATATATGTTATTCTATGAACTTGGGTATCTTCTTAGCGGTGATATTGGTGTAAGATTCAGCCTCTAACCATTTTGAAAAGTAGTCGACTGCTACTACCATGAAGCAACGTCCGTTACTCAAGCTCAGTTGGATCTCATCGATGATGTCGATACCCCACCCTGAGAATGGCCAAGGAGTGGATAAGTTATGGAGCTCATATGGAGGTAGATGACTGATATCCCCATAAATCTAGCACTCGTGGCATTTTTGTACTTCAGCTATATAGTCTAAGACCATTTTTGTCTAGTAATACCTTTGGAGCTATATTTTCTTGGCAAGTGCCATTCCGTTCATGTGTGGCCCACAGTCTCTCTCATGCATTCACCTTATAATCAATAGTGCCTTTTATTCAGTTAGACATCTTAATAACAGCCCTTCCAACATTTGTTTAAACAGATCTCCATATACTAACCAGAATTGCACTGCCAATCGTTGTAATGAAGTTCTCTTCGAGTCGGTTGCGCCTTCTGGGTGTTCCCTAATTTGCAAAAATTTGACAATGTCGAAGAACCAACTACCAGTGGTTTACTCATATTCTAATTCCACTAGATGATAATAGAAGGGTTGTTGGCTATTTGTAGTACTACTAGCTTAATTGATTGTGTCTGGGGTCCTTCCCACATTGATGTTAGTCTAATAAGCACTTCTGCCATTTTTTTTTCATCCCTTAGTATATGTTTAAACACGAACCATGAAAATTTTTGTGAGGCCTTCCAGACTGCCTCCGCATAAGGGAGAATTGATTCTTCTCTTATTTCCCAATTACCAGTGATTTGTCTTATCACTAGAGCAGAGTCCCCAACTACCGACACTTCCTTTGCTCTCGCCTTCTGAAGTGCTTCCAACCCAAACAGACAAGCCTCGTATTTGGCAACATTGTTTGTTACTGGGAACTCTAGTCATTTGGAAAGAGGTATGACTTCGTTTTGCGGGGTTATCAAGACAACACCTCCATTTCTATTCATTGCGCCATCAAAGAACATTTTCCACTTTGTACGGGCATTCTCTACCAATACTAGTTGCTCATTTGGGAATTCTAGGTTTTCAACGTAATCAGAGTCCAAGGGTTGATTGGCAAAAAATTAAGCGACTGCTCATCCCTTAATGACTTTCTTGGTCATATATTCAATGTCGAATTCAGATAATAGCAATAACCATCTTGAGATTTTTCCAGCAAGTGTTGGTGATTAGCATAAGTACTTCATCGAGTCTATCTTTGCAATGGTTTTTATTTCATAAGATTGGAAGTAGTTAGTTTCTTCGTTAACCAAACCATCACCGTACAGATTTTCTCTGCCAGGGTGTAGCTGGACTCATATTCAAGTAGTTTCTTGCTTAGGTACTGGATTGCATGCTCACTCCTATCTTCTTGTTCTTGAACCAGCATAGCTCTGATTGATGATTCCTCAATCGCTGGGTATAGGATTAGGGGTTTATCAGGTTATAGTGGGGTTTAACAAGTATTGTTTGATTTTGTCAAATGCTACTTAACATTGGTCGTTCCAAACCACTGGTTGGTCTTTTCATAGCAGTTTGAAAATCGGTTCCCAGATGGTGGTGAGTCTGGCGATTAATCTACTTACAAACTGTAGGGATCCTAGGAATGATCGGACTTCTTCCTCTATTTTTGGCGCGGGCATTTCCCTGATGGCCTTGCTTTTATCAAGATCCATTTCAAATCCTTTTTGGCTAACTATGTACCCTAAAATTTCCATGAAGTTTCCCTGAATTTGCACTTTTTTAGGTTTAAGCGTAGATTGTATTTCTCGATCCTAGTGAGAAAATTGTCTAAGATAGCTAGATGTTCCTCTCTGGTGTTGGATTTGATGAGCATATCATCAACATAAACTTCTACCTCCTTATGGATCATGTTATGAAGAAGGGTTGTCACTACCCGCTGATATGTTGCGCCAACATTTTTCAAACCAAATGGCATTACCTTGTAACAGTATACACCCCACTCTATGATGAAAGCTATCTTGATTTTGTCCATTATAGCCATCAGTATTTGATTGTACCATGAAAAACCATCCATGAAGGAGTACATAGCCGCCCTTGCTACGCTATCGACCAGAACATCTATGTGTGTTAGGGGGAAATCATCCTTCGTGGAGGCTTTGTTCAGATCCCTAAAATCCACACAAACTCTGACATTTCCATCCTTCTTTGCCACTGGGACGAAGTTGGCTAGCCATGTCAAGTACTCAAACACTTCCTAGAACTTAGCTTCAATTTGCTTTGCCAGTTCAGCCTTAACCTTCTCTGCCCATTCGGGCCTTAAGCGACTTAGTTTCCATTTTACAAGTTTTATCCGAGGGTCAGTTGGGATATGGTACTCCGTGATCTATCTATCTACTTCATGCATGTCTTCATATGACCAAGAAAATGCTAACATGTGACGTTTCAGTACATTTATGATTTCTCCTTTTTCTTCATGATTTAAATCATTAGAAATTGTCGCCACTTTTGGTGACTCATTTGTAACCAAGTTAATTTCGTTTAATGATGCGTCATTAATGTTATAGACATTATGCGTATAATCATATGAATGCGTGGTGCCATCAGGTAGAACATCAAAAACATCTGAAATGTTCAAAAACATCAGTAAGCAAAATTGTCATATTTCATTGAATTGGCTTCGTAGGTAAAATTTTCAAAAACATCTGAAATGTTCAAGATTACATCATCATTATTGTCATCCTCCACATGCGAAGGGCCTTCACTTGCATCAGAAGGTGTGTTAGGAGTTGGTTCAGCTTCAAGGGTGGCCTATGCCAGTTTTTCCGTCAGGAGTCTGACAGTGCTTGATAGATCCCGGTCTTTTGCATCACCCTTTTTCTTCATCAGTTCATTGATGGCCATTGTGAATGCAGCTACCACATCTTCTAGTACTCCACCTCTCTAAAGTTCAGTTGATTCATCCTCAGTTGGGGTCACTTTCATGGCCAGGATTTGTTCTTCTTCAAGTACAGGCTCTTCTAGGTGTTCAATCAGTTTGCTAGCTGTGAAGTAAAAAACATCATTAAAGATCTCAAGCCTTTTGACCTCTTCCCTATTCAGTATTGACAGTTCTGGCTCCCCCAGATATGCTTTACTGCCTTCAACCTCGTAGATGTTAACCATGTTGCAGAACAAGGGTCGCTTGTGCTTTTACATATTACTATTTGGGGTAAATCCCAAACCTAGCCCAAGTGTGACCAGAATGGGGTCAATAGCTCTGATGATCCCTTGATGGTGTTTTCCCATACCTCTTCCTAGAATTAAACCCTATTTCTTCATCCGAGCTTTTAAACTTTCAAGGAAAAAATGATACCCCTTTGGAGTCCTACGCTCGTTGTTCTTTCCTTTAATTGCCATTGCCACCCTTAGCCCTTGTGTTTCTCTCTCCTTGAACATGGTTATCGCCATTACTGATTCCTCATCCGCCTCAATTATTATTGGCCTCTCATTATGGATAAGCTTTATCTTTTGGTGCAAAGTGGAAGGGATGGCTCCCATTGCATGGATCCATGGTTTACCAAAGAGCAGCGAGTAAGTTACTAAGATGTCTAGTATAGTGAATTTTACATTAGAGGTCACTCCTCCTACAGTGACCTCTGCTTCGAAACTGCCCACTACCCCTCTCTTTGAATCATTGTAGGCTTGAATCACCGTGTCTGACTTGACCAACATATCCACCCTTAGCCCTAAATGAGGTGGGACCTTGAGTGGACATAAATTAAGGGTTGACATGTCATCGACAATCACACATGGTATTTCCCGATCAAAAATTCAAACCTTGATAAATAGGGCCCTGTTGTGCAACCCTAACTCTTGTGGTAGTGTGATAAGTGTATAATTAATCTCATTATCTTGATATTTTCAATCATAAAATGATATGGTTTAGAGTCATTTTATACTTCATATAAAAGATTTCACGTGGTATGTAGTTGTTTTTTATGCAGTTGTAGAAACTACGTGAATCTTGGGAGTGAAATGATTAAAGATGGAATTCTATGCAAAAAGAGTGAAAAAGGTGCAAAAAGATGCGTGGAATGCAAGGAATTGACTTCGAATCGAAGTTGTCGCAAAGAAGAATCATGAAGAAAAGCATAAGTTACAACCATGTCATGATCGTCATTCCTACTGGACATTGGCCAAATTATGCCCACGACTATCTATCACGATCGTGACTTATTATTCTTCACAAACAGTCAGTTACCAACTCACATTCATGATCGCGACATGTATGTCACGCTCGTGAATCATGACGGGTTTAACTAACTCATCTCAACTTCCAACAACCGGATAAGAACGATCAACCACAATCAATTTTCAGATAAAGAGACACCTTTTGGAAATAATGTAGCCATGAAAAGGTGCCTATCCATTGGAGATAAGGATGAAATCTTGTATCCAATCACATGAAGATTATGCAACCCTTCACCAATAGATATGACTATTCATTTGGATAAACACAACCTTTCAAACTCTATAAATAGAGGTTCAAATCAACCATTTCGTGCATGGGAGGCATGAGAAGTAGCAAGAGCAGCATATGATAGATAGAGAGTGAAAGTTATTTAGATTTCGCTAAGTTCAAAGTGTTAGAGAGAAAAATGTATAAGTGATTTGATTCTTGTTTCTATCACTAGATTTCTCCATAAATTTGAGTGATTGTTGTATGAGTGTAAGTACAAAGCACTTATCAATGAAAGTTTATGTTCTTGAACATTCATTTATTGAATATTCACAAGGAATAGCATCCTAACAGAGGTTCTGTACGAGTAGAGACCAAATTCAAAGTAGACTCTAGAATTGCGGGAATTGACGACTCCCATTAAAGAGTGGATATGGTTTAATCAACTTTGGCTTTCACTTGCATACCTTACAACTTTACTTTATCTTCTACTTATACTTACTAATTCGAAGTTCATGATATGTCTATGTATCATAATGAGTATTTCATCTTGCGTTACTTATATTAATGAAGTTATTTGCTTTCGAGTTGACTTTAAGAGTAGTTTCATGGTTAACAAGATTGTGTATAATCACTAAATCTATGATTATAAAGCTGTTTAGTGAGCTAACATTTTTGGAGTGGTAACTTGCTAAATATGGCTATGTGAGAGCGACCCTATACTAAGCATAGTATTATTGTTGTCCAGGTTTTTATAAGTGTCATAATTCATTTACCCTAGATTTAGAAAAGTCATTTCATGTGTTGCTTTGTTGTGAATTATAGGATATTTGGGCGTCTAGAACCAAGTTTGTTGAAGTTATCTAGTTTATAAAACATTCTTGATTATTTTGCATATTTTAATCCACTATACTTGTTCTTAGGGAATATCTATATGTTTTTCATCTTCTCTAATCTGTTCATGCATCTGTCCATTCATCAGTCTACCATTTGAAACCTTCAACTGATTTTATTTTCTTTTGTTCCGTAACACTGGTTGATCCTTAGAATCGAATTCCTTCGCTGTGGGATCAATATCTTTTAAAACTACATCACAACTGTATACTTGCAGTTATCATCATTTTTCTATTTGATAAGTAGTATTGAGAACACCTGTTCATATTTAGAACTTTTATATTATTAGTAGAAAAGTGGTGAACAAGGTTTTGGTGCCGTTGCCAGTTAACACAAGTGCGTTCTAGAGATCAAATTGCCGGAGAACAGGCAATTATACTTATGTGTCAATAGATTTATTTATTTTTATTTTTTTTGGTTTTAAGTATTTATATTTTGTTATTAACATATTTTTCTTGCTTATTCATTGAGTTTTCTTTCTAGCATGTGCATGCCAAGTACACGTAGTTCAGGAGAAAGTTTGGCGTCTTTCGAATCAGAAATAGAATGATTTGGTAAGTGCAGAAAATGGATAAATAAGAGAAAAAAAGTCAAGGAGTTGGGAAACTCCATTGGCACTTAAATCTCTTATCTTTTCCAATATATATATAGTAGTATATTTTTATTTTTATTTTGTTTTTGTTTTTGTTTTTGTGTGTGTTTTTAAGTTAGTGTTGTTTTAAAATAAAAGAATAGTGAAAAGTTTTTGGATTCTAAACATTTCAAGCTCGCAACCTGTTTCATGCTTGTTAATAGAGTTGTCAAAACATTCTGTTTCAGTCTAAGTAAAAGTTACAATCGCGACATTCCTTTATGATCGCGACATGTGCGATTTCACAACAGTTATAGCTATAACGACTCTTTTTCTAACAGTTATATTGGAAATATATGCATTGAAAAAGAACATACCTTATTTCCTATTTATATGTGACTACTTTGCTAGTTAATTTTCATAAATATATCACTCTTTTTCACAAATTCAATCTCTTGCAAAGCAAATTTTATTTGTTTTTCCCAAAATTAAAACACAAGCCTTCTTTCAAATTCTTGAATTAAAATGGCTCCAAAGAAATCAACAGCAACTAAGGGAAAGAGTATGTTAATCAATCAACAAACCAAGTATGGATGTCCCTTTCTGATCTATGGTGAAGAAGAAGCTGAGAAATACATGAGGATTAAAAACAATGATTTCCAAGGTAACTCTTCTATGATCCTACTTTTATAATTGTTGCTGGAATACATGCGGAAGTAGAGGAATACTTTTCACTATTTGGGTTGGAAAGCTTTGTGAACATGTGTTTCCCATTTAACGAGTAATGGGTCCTCGAGTTTTTAGTTACTGTTAAGGAGGATGGGAATTTTCTCAAAAGGAAATTTAGGAATGAAGGGGGAGAATATAAGTTTACTTTAAAGGATGTGATTAAGTGGTTTGGTTTAGGAGAAACCTATGAAGAGATTGAAAAGGAAGATGATTATGATCTAATGAGTGTATGAACTAAGTTAACGGGATTAGATCGATACAGTGTCAACAACTCAGCCAACAAAAACATTCAGAGTAACAGCCTTCTTTACCTTCATAAGTTTATCTCTCAAAGTCTTTTCTTCTGGCACGAGACTACCAAATGAAGGATTTGGTTATATTTGAGTGTGCTATTTCGCAATTAAGACCAAAATTTCCCATGTACATGATGGAATCCATCATTGGTCTTAGTATACATAAAAAGGCTAGAGTTGGAGGTGCAAATACAATTTGCAAAATTATTTTGGGAGTGAAGAACCAAATGCCATACTGATATAGTCTTAGAAAGAAGTTCAACTTTATGGGAGGAGTTTTCATGAAGAGAGCGGGGTTAGTTAAGGAAGAAGAAGGGAAATTTACATTTTTACCGTATGGAGTAAGGGTTAGTAAGTTAAGACCGACAAAGGGTCTACTTCTCGAGAGAACCAACCTGATGAAGGCATTGAAGAAGTTCAAATCGAAAGTAGTGAAACGAGACAAGCCTCCGGGAGTACACATGCTAATGAAGATACTTAGAGAGGCAAGTTTGTGAATGATGTTAATCAATCATGCCTTGATATAGCTTCCATACAACAAGATGTTTGTCAACTCACAAAATCCAACATTTCTTTGAACCGTAAGTTGAGTTCGTACTTCAGGATGCAGAATATGGATATCTCACCAAGTCCTCCAGATTCAAGTTCAGAAGAATGATTATAACCGGGTTCAAATTTCTTTTTCTTTTTCTTTTTCTTTTTCTTTTTATTTTCTTTTCGTTTGTTCATTTTGTGTTTTTTTTCATCCTGTGTTAAGTCTCTCATAATGAGGACATTGTGTTCTCTAGTGTGGAGGGCACTTATTTGTATAAAATTCGAAAAATCCAAAAAAATCAAATAAAATTAAAAAATTGAGGAATGAAAAATTTTCTTGATTTTGTGTTGTTTATACCTTATCCATACCTATACTATACTAGCATATGTTCCAATATTATTATGAGTGTTAGGTATTACAAGTTCAATGTTGGTGCATATTTCTAACAAAATTTTTGTTTCGAGTGTGAGCGCACTTTTAGAGTGTGAGCGCTTTAGTATATTGGTACAACATTTGGCATTTAGCAAGGATGAGTGGTGAGTAATATTCAAATAGCAACATTCTAAGTAATTTTTGATATAATATCAATGCAACATGAATTAGTATAAGTTATATAGTTTATTTAATGCTACCGATAAGTTTTAAGTGGAATAATATCTAGTAGTGTTCTTATTATGAGTTTTATATGCTATTCTTGAATACGTCCTATAAGTATTGAGTGTGTCTAAAGGGTGGGGAAACTATAGCCATAATAATTTAAAAGTGATCAATAAAAGATGAGGGTATTAAGAGAGAAAAATCAAAAGAAAGAGAGGATAAACAATGAGTTATGCAAAAGGTGAGGAATGGTACGGAGCAAAAACTACAACCATTCAATGAGTGAAAAAAGAAAAAGTAGCATAGCATGAAAAATGGGTGCAAAGTACAAATCTGTACTTCAAAAACATATGCTTAAGAGAAAAATGTGAGAGAAAGTGGTATGGAGCATAAAATGAAACCACTAAAAAAGGGGAGAGTGGTATGGAGCATAAAATTCAACCATTAATAGTGTTTAGCATCCTAGGTTACCTAAATATGATTTGAGATCAATCTTTTCAAAGTGTGCTCCCTTTGTTCTTTATACTTTATACTATACTTGAGAGAAGGAAATATTCGAGTGAGTGTATAACACTCATATGAAGATGTAATTCTGTTAGCCCTCCATTAAGAGTAAAGGTATGCAACTAAACTATATGAATTGCACATTACTAATTTGTGGGAAATTTTGTATACTTGAACCTTATGCAATGTGGGAATGTGGTACTCTCTACAATAGTCTTTCACCAAATGAGGTATAAACTTGAATTACTATTTTATACACTTCTGTTGAGTTTACCTTGAGGACAAGGCAAAAGTTAAGTGTGGGAGTGTGATAAGTGTATAATTACACTTATTACCTTGATATTTTTACGCATAAAATGATATGGTTTAGAGTAGTTTTATACTTCATATAAAAAATTTCACTTGGTATGTAGTTGTTTTCGATGAAGTTGCAAAAACTAGGTGAATCTTGGGAGTGAAATGATTAAAGATGGAATTCTATGCAAAAAGAGAGAAAAAGGTGCACCAACATTGAACTTGTAATACCTAACACTCATAATAACCTTGGAGGTTCGTTATGAGTCGAGACCGAACTCAAAGTAGATGCAGGAATTGCAGGAATTGACGACTCCCATTAAAGAGTGGATACTGTTTGATCAACTTTAGCTTTCACTTGCATACGTTACAACTTTACTTTATTTTCTACTTATACTTTCTAATTCAAAGTTTATGATATGTCTATGTGTCATAACAAGTATTTCATATTGCATCACTTATATTAATGAAATTATATGCTTTCAAGTTAACTTTAAGAGTAGTTTCGGGGTTAACAAGATTGTGTATAATCACTAGATCTGTGATTATAATGCTGTTTAGTGAGCCAAAATTTTTGGAATGGTAACTTGCTAAATATGGCTATGTGAGAGCGACCCGTACTAAGCATAGTATTATTGTTTTCTAGGTTTTTATAAGTGTCATAATTTGTTTACCCTAGATTTAGAAAAGTCATTTAATGTGTTGCTTTGCTGTGAATTATATGATATTTGGGCATCTGGAACCGAGTTTGTTGATGTTTATCTAATGCCTAAAACATTCTTGATTATTTTACATATTTTACGCCACTATACTTGTTCTTAGGGAATATCTATATGCTTTTCATCTTCTCTAATCTATTCATGCATCTTTCCATTCATCAGTCTCTCATTCAAAACTTTCAACTTAATTTTATTTTCTTTTTTTTCCATAAGTCTAGTTGATCCTTAGAACAGAATTCCTTCCTTATGGGATTGATATCTTTTGAAACTACATCGCAACTGTATACTTGCAGTTATCATCATTTTTCTATTTGATAAGCAGCATTGACAATGCCTATTCATATTTAGATCTTTTATATTATCAGTAGAAAAGTGGTGAACACACTTTAGACTAATCAAAGGTTATGGATGGTATTTGAAGGGGAGCGATTCCTTTCCTAATGGCAGCACACATCTCAATTACAGAGGTTTTAGGTGTAGCGGGCATTTCCATTAGCCTTTTGACCAGGCCCATCCTGTGTTTTTGGGATATCTCAAGCAGCCACCATATACTGTAATTCGCTTGAGTTCCCTTCAGTTTGATCACTAAGGGGTCTCCATCCAGCATGTCCTCATCCACCTTTGGGGCTAGAGGTTGCTCAGGTTGTTCCCTCATGATTTCCTCACACCTGGAGTCATTAAGCTGTACCACTTCTTCCCTTCGGAAAACCCGACCACTCTAGGTAACTCTCAGCACTCCATCCTCTATCACCCTTGTTTCCCTAGAATTCACTCAGGGGTACTGATCATATCCATCTTCGGATTGGCTATGTTGTCCCTTCAATTTGTAGGACTCCAAGTTAATGGGTTTCTTCCCATTCCAGATGGCCTCCCCTTAGACCGAGGTCCCTTCTTTCGTCTTCCTTTTCCTCCTTGATTTAAGGACATATGCATCAAGGTCGATGGGCACCCTTACTACCTTCTTCCCAGATTCTGCTTCTATTGTGTCTCCTTGGGGATTCAACCCTCTCCGTGGAGAACACCTCTGTCAGTGGATCCTCTTCTGTGCTTTCCCCTCCATCAGTCACTGTATTTACTCCTGGGTAGGATCGAGATAGCATTGCTAATACAGAATTGGTGGGTATCCCTAACCCTACTACAAGGACATTGCGATGTTTGATGGTTATTTCCCTATTAAGATGATTAGCTTGATATGATAGCTCATTAAAATCGGGGATTGTCAACCTCGCAAGGTGGTAGTAGTACCAGTCTCGGGATCCCTCTATCATCAACTGTACCCCTGCAAGTTTAGTTGGTCTTACCGACATCACCACGTAAACAAACATCCACCTCTTTATGTAGCTGGTGAGTGACTCTCCCTTCCTCTGTTTGTAAGTAAGCAGATCTCGCATGCTTTGCTTTGGCGACTCTAGAAATGAAAATTCTATTTGGAACTCTTCAGCAATATAGTTCCAAGTACTCTTTATGTGTTCAGATTGCATGTCATCCCACTGGCTCGCCACCCCTGACAACGAGCATGGGAAGAGTGTGGCTATCATATCTTGTGAAAGACCTTGTGCTTGACACAGGGTATAAAATTTAAATAAATGGGTTGACGGTGCGTCATTCCCATCGAAAACATACATTTTGACCAAATTGAAATTGACCCTTGTGACTTCCTCCCTCTCTCTACCTCCCTAATTACTCGACTGAGATTCAAGAATCTCCATTACATCATCCAAGTCCATCCCTGATTTGATTACCATCACATACTGGTCTTCCTCGCTGGTCGGTGCTTCTGCTAACAGATCCCTCCCTACAAAGTGATAAAGGTTTCTGGTTGGTAAATACCGACAATCCAGCAAGGTTGACCTCAGAAGCTTTAACGTCACCTCCGCTCCCTCGATAGCTTGATTCTTTCTCCAACATCCTCAATACATGCTCAGGATTTCTTCCTTCAACTACCATCACGAACTCCCCCAAGCCACTAGAGATGCATTTTAGCACCTTCTCCTCCCTTATCCTAGAGTTAATCATTCCAACATTAACCTCAAAATTTAGCAGAGGGTTGGTCTTAGTACTCGATTTAAGGGCAGGCTCATGAATGATCTTGTCATCTACCAAAATCTAGAAAGCCCTCAGCAGTTCTTTACAGTTGTTAGTATAGTGCCCCACAGCTACATGATAGTGGTAGTAGTTGTTCTTATCTTCAAGCTTAGGAGGAACATGCTTTTTCAGGCTCTCCATCTATTTGGTGAATAAGAACCCAAGGTTAGTAGTGTATGGTGAGATGCCATGATACTCTTCTTTTGGTAACTTGATAGTGGCTACCTTCTCCTCTTGCACCAGTTGCACTGTTGGTTGTTTCGCTTTCACATGCACTGGGTTGGAGTCATTCTTCCTATAATAGGGTTTAGTAGCCTATTATCCCGTTTCCTCCTCCATAGCATCATACCGTTCTATCTTTTTTTCCCGAACAAATACCTCCTGGTAACTATGGAAGGTTTCTGACCCAAGTCTCTTCCGATAAGATGACAGTGCACCATCTAAGAGCTTTATGATCATTTCAGGTAAGGTCAAGAGATTGTAACCCGACTTGTGTTGCCATCCACCTCTTGAAGTAAGGCTTGAAACTTTCACCCTCCTTTTACCTTACAGCCTCTAAGTTCTGTGTTGTTGTGATCATCAAGGTGTTGAAGTCATAATGATCCACCATTGCTTGGGACAGTCATCCCCAGTCATAAGCTATACCCATTGGGAGGTGACTATACCACTCATTCACGAGGCTCCCCAGCGTGATAATGAACAGCTTGGCCATCATGCAGTCCCTTATTCTCCGGGCCCTCATTATGTTATGATAATGTGCAATATGTGCATGAGGGTCCGTATTGCCTGTGTATTTCTCAAATTGGGGCAGAGCGAAAGTTGGAGGAAAAGTATCCTCATCTCTGGCTGTTGACTGTGTCAGAATTGCCACCTTTGGCCCCTGTGCAATATTGCCTACCGTGGGTAGTTAAGAATTTTTGCCATAGTTTAGCCATTCTTGGCTGCTGCAGGATATTGTTCAAAGTCCCTGAGAACTACCATATTGTATCCCTAGGTTGTACTGTCCCTGACTCTGGAACATCTAAGAAGGTGCACCCTAGCTTGGCACCTTAGGTTGAGTTACCCCTTGAACAAACGGGATGTAATTGGAGGAGGGCCTGATTTCTGGAGACCCCATCGCTTGAGGTGTAAATGAAGTTTGTCCCGGCTGCCCGGGAAGATGATGGTCCCCTTAGTAGAACCGTGCACTAACATTCAAGTTAGGCCCCAATTCACTTACCCTTTGCTCGAGTTGTCCAGTCCAAGTGTGATAGTTAATGATCAATGCAAATTGGTCGCTATTAGCCAAAGCATTCATCACTGTAGTAGTCTCTACGCTCACCGACGATTGGTTCACTAGTGGGTTCTACCCCGCCCCAAGATTCTATTTCTCTACCACATTCTCCTCTTGTTGGTTAGCCATATTACTGAAACTACGTGGAGTGCGTTGTTCTTAGTCTGAACCTGAGCTTTCACTAGAGTTTGTGTACTGAATTCCTTCC
Source organism: Euphorbia schlechtendalii (assembly GCA_949673415.1). NCBI lineage: Eukaryota > Viridiplantae > Streptophyta > Magnoliopsida > Malpighiales > Euphorbiaceae > Euphorbia > Euphorbia schlechtendalii. The sequence goes on along the minus strand of CATIWQ010103292.1, from coordinate 2,220 downwards.
TGATGAGTCATGATTCGAGAAAGGCAGATCAATCGACAAGAAGCCCTGTTCTAAGCCCTTTGGTAGATAGGCATTTTCCTAGATGAAAAACACAGGAAGATTGTTAAGAAATGAATGTTAAGTCATGATGCGTGATTGATGCATGAAATGTTAATGTTGTGGCTGCGAACACAACGGGTTAACATGCCATGATGTGAGATAAAAATCAAACAAAATAGAGTGGAATCGTTAGTCCAAGTGATAAGAATGGGTGAATGAAAATCCAGTGGATTTGAGATCCACACTCTATCCACAGGATAGTGTAAAAGGGAATGATGTGATGAAGTGACCTAATTACCCTTGTGGTGATAGGTCTAAAGTTCGAGAACTGGTGTTGTGACTAGATCTCATGAAGAAGTCCAATTATTTTCGGGTAGGCGGTGTGACACACCCAAATGAAAAGTGGTTCAAACATGTATAAAAATGACTATCATGCGTATCACTTAGATGAATGTTTTGGTCCTTTTGACCCATTAGGGCAAGGTCTTGGATGTCAGTGGACATCATTATAAAAGGTATGTAGTGATGCATGAGTCGTTGCCCTTCGTGAGCGAGTATTTTAGGTGAGTAGTAAGGTTTTTGAGGTAAGTTTTCCCAATGTGGGCTTAGATTAGGGCATCAACTGGGATATCCTTTGATATGGTTTATGTCTATGTTTTCCTCGTGTAGACTTTTGGTATGTGTAATTACCCCGAAAGGGCTATAAATTAGATGCTAAATGGGCATCACGCAAAAATTCGGGTAGGTTTGTCTTTGGAGTCGGACATCAAGTGGATGTCACGTTGAAAGATGGGTAAGTGATGCTACATGATTCTACTTAGTTTCATGCTATCCTAGGGTGACATGATCTTGAGTGTTGTCTATACCATAAGTGTGATGAGAACAACTATAGTTTTGCAATATTTCAATGAGTGTGTGCATTCAAGTGTCTGCATTAAGATTCATGGTTAGCATGGCACATTTGTACAATGCATGATGAATCTGAAAAACAATAAACACATAGCACATAATATCCAACTTCCAACCCTACAACTCCTTCGCGTAGGGTTTTTCGCTAGTCTCTATCCTATGTTTGGTTCATCTTAGTACCACCAGGATACTAAGGAGCGCACCTGCAAGAAAATATAATGCATGGTCATTCATTGGGTAACACCTTAGGGGAAATGCCTACGGTTTATTTACATGATGTTTATAAATGGGTTGTTGATGTAGAAGGTTCTTGTTGCACTAAAATACACTCCAAGCCTCTCCCCAAATGAGTTCTAACAAGGGATGTACATGCGATATGGCAACATGTGCTCCACCAGCTCAAGTACCATCTTTTCTCAGGGAGGCAGATTAGTATAAGAGAAAGTTTGTAATAGGGGTATCTTAGACTTATGGGCTAATCCCTTCTATTGCAATGCGAAATTTATGAATATGTCATAATTAAGAGAATATGGAATAATGTGATCAATAATTTTTGGCACTTATCCAAAATCTAAATCTTTAAAAAACAAGTTTTTAGAAAAAATTCCCTAGCAGAGTCGCCACTGTGAGTGGATGACATTGAGCAATGGGCCGAGAGCGCGCGAATACAAATGCACGATCCACCAGGGTGTTTAAAAAGTACCGGGTCGTGGACCCATAAAAAGCTTGGGAGAGAAAGCGAAAACATTTTCAAATCGATCAAACCTGAATCTGCCATCTCTTACAATAGAGTCGCCACCTAGATTAGCTCTTTCCAGGAATTAGAGTCCTGTGAGGCTTAACATCCGGGGGATGGCCCATTAAGACACAGAGATTCGGGTTTGGGATAAGTTGTTTATTTCTTATTAGATCACATTATATTTCATCAATAGAAAACCGTATTTCTTAATTGTTCATATTCTCACTTCATTTTTCGAGTTATTATGCATGATTCACATATATTTGAAAGTGGTAAATCCATCCATAAAGCAGTAAATCAAAAAAAGCAAACCTACCCAGACGTGCCTTATCCCATTGCTAAAGAGTAGCTTCCTCTTCTGCTTCTTATCCCTTTTCGCTCCTCAACCTCAATGCACTTTTGAGCTGGGTCATACCACGTGGGATAGTTTTCTTTATAATCCTTCGGAGGCACCGGGCTCAGCTTGTTTCAGTTGATTGTATAGTTCGCTGATTGGAATTGGCAGCGGATCAAACTTCCCTCCTTGCAGTGGT
>CATIWQ010103271.1:0-10868 GCA_949673415.1 Euphorbia schlechtendalii | reverse complement strand
TTATTACCTTCATTGATGATAGCACAAAATATTATTATGTATCTTTGGTTAAAAGCAAAGATGAAGCTATAGAAAAATTTGTGCTCTATAAACAAGAAGTAGAAAACCAACTTAATAAGAAAATTAAAAAGGTTAGAAGTGATCACGATGGTGAATACGTTGCACCATTTGGAGAGTTTTCTCCTTAAATGGAATTATTCACGAAATAACATCACCGTACACTCCTCAATCAAATGGAGTAGCTGAACGCAAAAATCATACTCTTAAAGAGATGATGAATGCAATGTTAACCAGTTCTGGTTTACCACAAAACTTATGGGGTGAGGTTGTTTTGTCAGCAAACTATCTTTTGAATAAGATACCACGTAAGAAACAAAACAAAATACCCTATGAATTATGGAAGGGTAGAAAACCTTCATATAATTACTTGAAAGTGTGGGGGTGCCTTGCAAAGGTAATGACTCCTAAACGAATGAGAATAGGTCCAAAAATGATGGATTGTGTTTTCATTGGATATGCCGAGAATAGTAATGCATATCGGTTTCTTGTGTATAAATCTAAAAATCCTGAAATACACAAGAACAATTTGATAGAATCAAAAGATGCTTCATTTTTTGAAGACGTGTTTCCATGTAAGGAAATAAACGATAATTCGGGATTTAAAAGATCTCATGAACTTATTGAAAGTAATGGTCAAGTTTATCAACAAAACACTGATAATCTCCCATCAATAGTTGAAGAAGATGATCAAAATTCTCAAGAAGAGATGAGACTGATCATGAGGTAGAACCTAGAAGAAGTAAAAGGAAAAGGATTAAAAGTCATATGGTCCAAACTTCTTAACATATATGGTTGAAGCGGAACCTCAAACATACAAAGATGCTATAAGCTCCATGGAAAGTCCTTTATGGAAAGAAGTCATAAGGAGTGAAATTGATTCTATATTGCAAAATCATACATGGGAATTAGTGGACCTTCCTCCGGGAACAAAGCCACTAAGTTCTAAATGGATTTTCAAACGTAAGCTAAAAATTGATGGATCAATTGATAAGTACAAGGCTCGTTTAGTCATAAAAGGTTATAAACAAAAAGAAGGCTTTGACTACTTTGACACTTATTCTCCTGTGTTGAGAATAACCACTGTTAGGATGATACTTGCAATTGCTGCTTTGCGAAATCTTGAAGTACATCAAATGGATGTGAAAACTGCTTTTCTTAATGGAGATCTTGAAGAAGAAATCTATATGGAACAACCTGAGGGTTGTGTAGCTCCAGGTCAAGAAAAAAAAGTATGTAAGTTGGTGAAATCTTTATATGGTTTAAAGCAAGCACTAAAACAATGGCATAAGAAATTTGATGATGTCATGATAACCAATGGTTATCGCATAAATGAGTGTGATAAATGCATATATGTCAAAAATATAAATGATGGATATGTTATTATATGTTTGCATGTTGATGACATACTCATTGTTGGAAGTAATGAGAAGATGGTAAAAGTACCAAAAATATGTTAAATTCAAGATTTGACATGAAAGATATGGGACTAGCGGATGTAATTTTAAGCATCCAAGTTAAACGTTCACCTTACATTCTCATATTAACATAGTCACACTATGTGGATAAGATACTAGACAAGTTTAACAAAGGTGATTTTGGTATAGCCAAAACACCGTTAGATATCAGTCTACATCTATCCAAGAACAAAGGTGAATGCATAGACTAAGTAGAATATGCAAGGATTATAGGTAGTCTAATGTACCTTAAAAGTTGTACAAGGCCTGACATCGCTTATATTGTAAGCTGTTTAAGAAGATTTATGAGTAATCCTAGTAAATGTCATTGGAACGCTATCGTGAGAATACTAAGGTATTTACGATATACTCTTAATTATGGACTACACTATACGAGAGAACCTGCTGTACTTGAAGCATATTCTGATACCAACTAGATAGCTGACATTAAGAATTTAAAAGGTACAAGTGGATATGTGTCCACTCTAGGAGGAGGAGCAGTTTCGTGGAAATCCTCAAGGCAAACAATTATAACTCATTCCACAATGGAAGCTAAGTTTGTAGCCTTGAATAAAATGGGAGAAGAAGCCGAATGGCTACGAAACTTCTTAGTAGATATTCTTGAATGGCCTAAGCCTGTGCCCGCAATATGTATACATTGAGATAATCAAGCAGTGATTAAAAGAGCACAAAATGTAATGTATAATGGTAAGTTGAGACACATGCGTCGTTGACATAATACCGTTAGACAACTGATCTCAACTGGAGTTATCTCTATTGATTTTGTAAGATCAAAGGATAACTTAGTGAATCCGCTAACCAAAGGGTTAAATAGAGATCAAGTTGAAAAGACATCTAGAGGAAATGGGACTAAAGCCCTTGAATATATAAGGCGCTATGTGAAGGAAAACCCAACCAATTTTGACCGGAGATCCCAAGATCTTGGTTCAATGGGACAACCTAATTGCATAGACCTTGTGAGGTCACTGTGGGGGTAAACCCGTATCCATTCCTATAATGTAAACAGTGATAAAACGGGTTAAGGGTAAGCAATGAAAATGATTTTAATGATTCTTGTGCATCAATATGGGAGCAAAAGAGATCACCTATGTGAGAGTGAAGTGGGGTCGCTTCAAAAGAAGCTAATGGGGCTTAGTTATTTTAAACACTTGCAGAACCAGGAGATGTTCATGACCATAAGAACATAACCATGAGAACCAAAAACTAAGTTAGAATTAATATTTGTGTGGAGTATATCATCATTTAAATAAAACGTCAGAATAGTTCAAGGACACCGCGTCTACTAGTCAGACAGTCTAGTAAATATACTTTCACAAGGAAAGATTCAAGGCTTGTAGTCCACCTATCCTATGCAATTATTGATTGTAAAATGCTATCACTAAATCAAGTCTGTCGTTCTATTTTCTTTTATGTGGGGGATTGTTGAATTTAAAAGAAAATTATTGAGGTCGGTAGCCGCCAAATACTGTGCGGCTACTATGCAATACTATGCAGTACTATGCGCGGGAACTTATGCTTCCTATTATTTACGGTTTATGCCATTGAGTTTTCCTATAAATAGGATTCATTTTTTCTTATTCAATACACCTCAGATATAAGAAATAAAATCTCTTTCATATTTTCTCTAAGTTCTTAGTTATTCGGTATTTGGTGATTGAATTTTACACTCAGTTGAGTTCGCCTAACGTCTGTTGTTGTATCCTAGGAGATAGTTTGCCATATAAGGAGAAAATCTGTCTTAAGGAAACCGATTCGAGCCTCAACAGAACCCTTTTGTTCCAAGTAAAAGATTTATTTTGGTATTTCGTTATTTTATATTTATTATTTATTATAATACTTTATTTTTACGATGTTCATATAATTGCAATTCAAGTTATTAATATTTCTTTTATTGTACTCTTTCTCTTTATAAGAAATTATATATATATCCCTAACACTTTTTCTAACACTTTGTTCCCATCATGAACAAGGAATCATTTTCCTGAGAAACTATCGATTTGAATCTACACTACAACAAGTAACTTGTAATCTCAAATATTAGAATATAAAGGAAATAAAAAAAATATGCATTGTAATTAAGGCAGAAACATGCGAGATTAATGAGGGCACGATCCAGGGTTAAGGATCTGGTGAGGGATTTCTGTATGGATTTGATGAAAATGTCTCCCCTAATGCTAAAAATATTTTCCAGGGACCACAATTTAGGTTAACTAATTAATTTGCTGGATATGCTGACTCTATAGCATAGCATAGTACTAGTATAATAAATTTATGATCCTCGTGATTCAGCATTTCATATGATCCAAAAATTTTAGGAGTAACGTGAAACTTTGACCTGAAAAAAAATCCCGCAATTTAGATAAATTCCAATGTATAAAACCTCATTAATACATATTTCAGCATATGTGTTGAACAGGATCGTTATTAAGCATGTGGTAACTAGAGCCGGCTTTACAGTAAAAATCAGTGAGGCATTCACTTAAGGCCTCATAAAATTAAAGATTATTTTTCTATATAAAAGTAATACCATATTTTTCCTTTTTATTAAGAAAATATACTCCACATTATATATTCACTAATTAATGAAGTATAATATTATCATTAAACGTTAATTAATTAAATGATTAAGTTTAATTTTTTCCATAGTATATTGTTGGTAAAAATTTGATGTATTTATCCCTAATTATACATTTTCTCTTCGTTAATTAACTTTTTATTTGCAATTTTAAACTTAAAAATAGTAAAATTAAATTCATAATCACATATGTTTTTTCAACATTTCGCTTAGGAATCCAAAATTCGTAGAACCGGCAAGCAGCGATTCCCAGGATCCGAGATTATAGTTCAAAGAAATGGTCCCCTTTTTACTATGACATTTTTTAGTATAATAAATAAAGAATAAATAATCATAACATCTTATTGTTTGCACTATTACACTATCACCTTCCTAACTTTTTTGAAAATAACTTATATATTCCTGTAGTTTGTTTTCATCCAACTGTTATCTCCTTCTGTTAGTTTTTATAACTTTTCCGTACAAATAATTTTTTCTTTGACAAAATTACCCTTTTTATGAATTAAATTTTTTCCCTTACCTTTTACCTACCCTTCCTTATTTTTTTTGTATAATGTCATTAATTCAAATAACAAAATAATAATAATTGAAACATCAATTTTTTTTAATTTCTTATAAACATTCGCATAAGGGTTAAACATTACTGAACAATAAAATTTAATCCTTTTTATAAAAACAAGAATTTTATGCTTATTATATATTTTTTTCATATTAACCAAATAAAATCAATTACTTTAAGTCTAAAATCAATGAGAGTTTTAGAAAATTAATTAAATAGCTTTGAAAATTATTTACATTTAAAGGATTATTATTACTAAATTATCATCACTTCTGGTCATAATTATCTTTCAATTGTCTAACAAAAAAAATTAATAAGAGCTTTGATTATATATTATCTTACTAGTTATATAAACTAACAACTTAATGTTAACTTTTTAAAATTAGTTTTGCTTGTAATTGAATATTAGTTTAAGCTTGTATAAGCTTTGACCAATTCGTTATTCATTGATCTGTCAATTATTAGAGAAACAATCTAAGTTATAGCTCATTACTTCAAATATTTAAAAATCTCAAAATTTATATAAATAAGCAAACTTTATTTTATCATCAGAATTAATATTATGTTGGCATTCCATGCATTATATTTATTTTTAACTGTCACATAATACATGGATAGTTATTTAATAAGGGAAAAAAAGGACGTTTAATTTATATGAAAATATGTTATGATAGGAAAAAATGAATAAACAAGGTAATTTGGTCAAACAAAAAGTTATTTAGATGGAAAAATTATAAAAATTAACATAAGAAGATCATAGTTTGATGGAAACAAACATTGGGAGGTATGAGTTATATTAAAAAAACTAGGGAGGTAATAGTGTAATAGTGTAAACATTAGGAATGTCATAATTATTTACCCATAAATAAATGAAAAAAAAATAGTTATCAACCATTTATTTTAATTTTTATAAGTTCATTATATTTAAAATTTAACAAATCTTGCTTGTAAGTTCAAACAATTATTTCATTAAAATTTTTATCGATCACTATTTTATTTAAGTTTCTATCTGTTATTAAAATAAATGTTACTATCTTTTTATGAATGGGAAAAAATATGTTAGAGATTATTGACATAAACACTACTATTAATAATTTTCCATTTGAAAACATTCATCAACATTACTTGTATGATTATTTTCATATTTAGTTTTTTGGTTATAACATTATTTTTTAATTTGGAACATCACATTTATGTTAGATATTCCGTGAAGAGTAATGATGAAAATATATTTACTACTTAATTAGGCCCCGATTTTTTTCTTGCTCATAAACCTCCAAAAACTTAGGAACGGACCGAATGTTAAAATTCATTTTCTCATGTCAAAGTATTCAATACACCGTATAAAAAAAACTCGGAACAAATACATGTTGACGTTGGGATAATATGATTTATCAAATCCTCACCATTTCTTTCTTTTCTAGTTATTTCACGTGCTCCTGCTCCCCTTTACAAAATTATATGTCAATTAATGTGTGCATACACACCCTACACACTTTGATTGTCAAAGTATTATCTGATAAAATTCAATTAAGAAACATTCATGCCTCTCTCAAGTGTGAATGGAGATTTGTTAATTCCAATTATTAGTCCTTAAACAATAGATTCACTAAAATCCGACAGACAAGCCATAAGTGTACAAAGGTGGGATAATAGGGAGACACAGAAGAAGAGCAGGGATTTAGGATTTTTGTTTATTGTATTCTCAAATTACTTCTCATATTCCAATATCAGTTCATTCTTAAATTACTAAAAAGTAGTATTATATAGTTACAAACTCGAGATGTTAAAAATTAACATTGAAAAAGGTCAACGGTCAAAGATATGGAGAAGTGGGCATCTTCCTTAAGTTGTACAAGCCTGAATTATACACTCTCCAACTCATCACCAAGCACAATGCAACCCACTTGTGGGAATCCCCTTTCTCTTATTTCATTATCTTCTTTTTTTTTTTTTTGGACTTTCAAAAGTATTTAAGATTTTCTTAATTGTGTAAAATATGTTTTGAGGTTTTTATAGTTTTTAATTGAGATTTAATAGTAATTAATATATAAGCGCTAATTCATTAATTCCGACCGCTATATTTTTGGCACGTTTTGTAATCTTCTCATGCTACGCATTTTAGTGCGAGTTAAAGCCCAATTTTAATGACTATAACGTTTAATCACCAATAACTCTTTTTCTATTTATAAAAGACTTGTTGTTTTATTTTTAGAGATACTTTTGATAAAAAAAAAAAAATTTCTCCATTTGAATATTTGGATATGTACTATACATTTTGATTCCTTAATACGCTTTCAATTTGAAAGTGAGAAGTTGTTTAATCATAAGTGAATATATAGGAATTATGATCCGGAAATAGGATTAAGAGAAAAATCTGTTTGTATTAATAAAGTTCTCTAAGAAACAAAGTAGTGGTACATTGCTTATATAGTGAAACTAGCTACAGCTTAGTGAAGAAGAAGATGCATTGGATTCCTTAGTTGGATCATCTGTGACTATTAGATCAAAGATGAAATCAATGGTCAAGGCAAGAGTGGAATTGCCTGTGTCAGCTAAGTGATAGCTGACCTAACAACTTTAACTGCTCTACCAGCTTTGGCAATCGCAGGAGCTACAGTTGTTGGGGAGCTTAGGCAGTTAATATCTTCAGTTTCAACATTTAGTCTTGGATCATGGGCTTGAGATTCAATTGTTAACATTTCCCCTTGCAACGTATGTCATTGTGTTGAAACCTCAAGAATTATAACTTGTGAAGTGAAGAAAACAGTTAGGTGAAAGGCGGAGTTTTAATGAAAATGTCTATTGGTTGTTGTCTGGTCGATACTGACATAACTTTGAGAAAACAATCTATAGCCATATTTCGAACTATACGGTTCAATTTCAATATGTTTTTTCTTATCAAACACAAGTTTCTTAGTTATAGCAATGGCAACTTCATTATCACAGAGGAAAGGGATTGGAAGATTTTTGAGATCTGGAAATCACCTAGTAGAAAATCTAACTATTTTAGTTCATATGCAGTGGTACACATGCTTCTATATTCAGCCTCAATAGTAGATCTGCTAACAATTGTCTATTTCATGCTTTTCCATGAGAATAAAGAGCTACCAATTTGTTTGCAATAGCCTGTAATGGATTTTATTGTAACTTTGCAAGTTCCCCAATCAGAGTCACAATATCCTCTTAACAAGAAATCACTGGTTGCTGTATAGTGTATCCATAGCTCAGAGTTCCCTTTTAATATTTTAAAACATGCAAAGCTACTTGAAAGTAATGATTATGTGGATCTTGCATATATAAATTGAGTTTTTACACAGTGTGAAATATCAAGCCTAGTAAAGTGATGTAGATGAGATGGTGTTAGTGTACATGAAGAAAGTGGACCTTCAAAGGGGATAATTTCGGCAGTGTGAGATTTACGTGTTTACAATGTATTTTCTCATCGGAAACGGGCCAAGGAGAAAAAGTCATCCCTTTGCCATGTAATATGTCGTTTTTCAGCCAAAAACATCGTTCAGGCCTTCAATTTTGCATTTTTCTATTTTTAGGACTTAATTGCAATTTTCTAAAAGTTGTTGTGCTTACTTTTTAATTTTGAATTTTTAACCATAGTTTCCCTAGCCTATTTAAAGGCAAAAAAACAATGTTAATTTCAGCTTTTGCCGTCTAATAATTTTCAGAAGAATTTTTCTTATCTCTCTAGTTTTTGCGATTTCTAGAGATTTAAGGGAGAGTCTGATGTCTGTTGAAGTTGCAATTTCTTCAGAATCTGACTATAAATTTATTGTTTCGATATTTCTTTGATAATTCATAGCATTAGTTGGTAATCAGATCCAATCTGTGTTCATAGTATGCCACTGAGAAGAGAATAGAGTATCGCCGAGATCGTAGCAGAGGAGGAGGCACAAAAGGATAGCACTGATTGTTGATGAACGACTCAAAGCAAAGTATACTAATCTTGTTGAACAATTGAGGAATCAACTGTTCGAACAAGTCTTCAAAATGCAGGAGGATGATCACAGAAAACCATGTTAGGGAAGATGGCCGAAAGTCGAATCTTGAAAGTGATGAGGAGGGAACGCAACCCGGATCGAGATACTGAGGATAGGAGATGGGAGACTGGTATTGATAAGCATATAATTACATTTATTATCTTGATATTTTCAATCATAAAACGATATGGTTTGAACTCATTTTATACTTCATATAACAGATTTCACATGGTATGTAGTTGTTTTTTATGCAAGTGCAGAAACTAGGTGAATCTTGGGAGTGAAATGATCAAAGATGGAATTCTATGCAAAAAGAGTGAAAAGGGTGCAAAAGATGCATGGAATGCAAGGAATTGGCTTAGGATCGAAGGTGTCAAAGATCAGCAAAGTTGCAAAGAAGAATCATAATGAAAAGCACATGTCACGATCGTGATTCCTATTGGCGATTAGACAAATCATGCCCGCGACTATCTATCACGATCACGACTTGACATTCTTCACAAACAGAAAGTTATCAACTTACATTCACGATCATGACATGTATGTCAAGCTCGCGAATTGTGCGGGTTTTGGATAACTCTTCTCAACTTCTAGCCACCGGATAAGAACAATCAACTGCCATCAACTGTCAAATGAAAAGACACCTTTTGGGGACAATGAATCAACAAAAAGGTGCCTATCCATTGATGAGAAGAACGAATTCTTGCATCTAATCACATTGAAAATGATGCAAAAACTTCACCAATGGACACGACTCTTCATTTGGATAAACGCAACCCTTCACACTCTATAAATAGGGTTAAATCCAACCATTTTCTTACAATGGTAGCAATGTGTAGATGGTGTAATGTGTATGACATAGATAGAGAATGAAAGATATAGATTTCACTAAGTTCAAAGTGTTAGAGAGAAAAATATATAAGTGATTCGATTCTTGTTTCGATCACTAGATTTCTCCACATATTCGAGCGATAGTTGTATGAGTGTAATTGTAAAGAACTTATCAATAAAAGTTTCTGTTCTTCAACATTCATTTGTTCAATTTTCACAAAGAATAGCATCTTAGCGAAGGTTCCATATAAGTAAAGACCGAATTCAAAGTAGACGTAGGAATTGCGAGAATCGATGACTCTTATTAAAAGAGTGGATACTGTTCGATCAACTTTAGCTTTCACTTGCATACCCTACAACTTTAATTTTTTTTCTACTTATACTTTCTAATTCGAAGTTTATGATATGTCTATGTGTCATAACTAGTATTTCGTCTTACGTCATTTATATTAATCAAGTTATATGCTTTCAAGTTGACTTTAAGAGTGATTTCGGGGTTAATGAGATTGTGTATAATCACTAGATCTGTGATTTTAACGTTGTTTAGTGAGCCAACATTTTTTGAGTGGTAACTTGTTATATATAACTATGTGAGAGCGACCCGTACTAAGCATAGTATTATTGTTATCCAGGTTTTTATAAGTGTCATAATTCATTTACCCTAGATTTAAAAAAGTCATTTCATGTGTTGCTCTGTGGTGAATTATAGGATATTTGAGCGTCTAGAACCGAGTTTGTTGAAGTTATCTAGTGCTTAAAACAACTTTGATCGTTTTGCATATTTTACTCTACTATACTTGTTCTTAGGGAATATCTATATGTTTTGCATCTTCTCTAATCTGTTCATGCATCTATTTATTCATCAGTTTACCATTCAAAACCTTCAAATCATTATATTTTCTTTCATCCCTTAACTCTATTTGATATTTAGAACCGAATTCCTTCCCTGTGGGATCGATATCTTTTAAAACTACTTCACAACTGTATACATGCAGTTATCATCATATTTCTATTTGATAAGCGGTACTAACAACACATGTTCATATTTAGAACTTTTATATTATCAGTAGAAAAGTGGCGAACAAGTTTTTGGCACCATTGCCGGGGAAGGCAAGTGCGTTCTAGAGATCAAATTTCTGGAGAACGGGAAATTATATTTATGTGTCAATTAGCATGACTAGTTAAGTCTCTCACAATGAGGACATTGTGTTCTCTAATGTGGGGGGCAGTTTTATAAAATCCGAAAAATCCAAAAAAATCAAATAAAATTAAAAAATTGAAGAATGAAAATTTTTCTTGATTTTTTGTTGTTTATACATTATCCATACCTATACGATATTAACATATGTTCCAAAGTTATTATGATTGTTAGG
>CATIWQ010103260.1:0-21965 GCA_949673415.1 Euphorbia schlechtendalii | reverse complement strand
ATTCTGAAGAAATAAGAACTAGAGACTTTACTCATCTCAATCTTCTTAAAGAATGGATAATAATTCAAATACCTATTTGTTTACAGAACATAAGATATTATACTGGAAGAAAACTTGAAATAAAAAAGGAAATACGAATTTTAAACTTAGAATTAACCTCTACTATTTTGTCAGAATCCGAAGACTTTAATATACGATTCTGAATTTGATAATGAACAGAATTTTGATTATAAAAAATAAATTAGAAAGAAACGAGAATATTTTTATAATAGACTTGAATACTATTTAAATGAATACCACGAAAGGGAGAGGGGGTCTTCTGAATTACTGCCTCATTAAAAAATGTATGTTAAAATCTTCTGATTCAGATAAGATAACTGAGGTTAATTCAAGATTATAACTTCTAATTTGAGTTTCTACTCTTTCTATACAACTTCTGACATGTATAATTCTATTAGTAAATTCTAAAATACTAGATTCATGCCATCTAGTTAATTCTACCGATCTTCTATATTGTATGATTATCATCAAAAAATGATGAGTCATACTACCCTAAGACTACCTTTAGACAAAATAATATTGATACTGATAAAAAATCGTTAGTGCAACGCTGAGTCACAAATACACCAAAATAACTTATTGAACCTAGCAAAGATAATACTAAACGTAAGCAATGACATTTTTATAACAAGACAGAATAAAAAACGTAAGTACTTATGTAAGATAACAATAATACAGATACTTAAGAAAGATTTGGTAAAGAACGGTAACTGGTATACTTTACTTTTTTCAGCTATAAATAAAAGACCCATACTCTGCCTTATTCAAAGCCTAGTAATCTCAGAAGAAGAACTATTGTAATACTGATACTCAAGCTTGTAATTAGTTTGTAATAATAATACTTTGTAATACTTTTTATGTTTTAATAAAATTTATATTTTAGTTGGCTCGGTTTTTAGTTTATTTCTGCAAAGACTGTTTAAGAAATTTTTAATTAAAAGAATTTTTTATATATATTTTGATTGTTAATCTTGATTTGCTTAATTGGATAGTTTAGATTGTCAATGGTTTGGCGAAACATCAATGATGTGATACTTTATGATAATCCACTTAGAATATTTTTTGGACTGAGTTAGACATTTATTTACTTGGTATTACATCGTAAAAAGCTCATTATCTTATAGTTTACAATCCCAATCTCATAAGTTACCTTTTGGGATTTATATAGATGTTTACATGTTATCAATGCCAAATTGACGATATTGTTGGGCCAACTCGATGATTGGGTTACCCAATAACAATTAACATTCCATAAAATTTGGAAGTGGGAAGTGTTTTGTTGAGGTGTTCACTATAATCTTGAAACAATAATTGAGATATATACTAGTTTATCTTAAAACTCAAGCTTATAAAATGTATTGCTTGTTTGAGATATATATTCCTTTTATACTTCTATTATTAGTAGTAATCCACCCTTGTGTTTATGATTTCTATTATGATTTGTAATCTTATTGCACAAATACCTCCCCTAATGAATACATAATCTGGATTGTTATATAACAACACCCATGCATCATGCATTGTTTATTTCTAACATAATTGTCATATTACTGAGATGGATTTGACATTTTTGAAATTAAATTTTCTATTGTTTCTAGAAATAAACGAGATTTGATCGAGATATATAATAACTATTAAGTGACATCAATCAAATGACAACTTGATAAAAATCCAAAAACCTTGAATAGTAAGAGACAAATAGAAATGATGAATACACTAAATAGTAATAATAATAAATAAAAAAATTTACGACAGTAAAAATAAATTAAAATCAAACAAGCTCAAAGAAGTGGCCAACAAAAGATAATGTTTATAGTGGTAATAGGGTAGTTTTTGCAGTACACATGGAATAGAAAAAGCTGAAAATGAAGGACATTAAGATAGAATTGAATTTGAATAGAAGCTGGGGCAGGAAAGACCTAGAAATAATGTTGATGATGCCCATTTATTATCTAAATGTTCTTGTTTGGTTTCTCTCCTTTTTGAGACATGATTTTCTATTTTAACCATCATGTTTCCCACATTTTGGAATTTTATTTTCTCTTCATCATTACCTTTCCATGATATTTATATTTTTTAAGAAAGTAAGAGTTGTTGAAACTAACTTGTCAAATTACACTGTACATAAGCATGAGGGCATGGGAAATCTCATTGCATTTTTTAATTTGATAAGATGATATATAATTAATAAGATATATCTGTAAATATGCTATAAAATTTTTGATATTCAATTTATACCTCACTACAAATATAATAGTGGTATAAACAAACTATATTGCTTATATACTTGATATTTGCTTATGCCATTAATTTATACTACACGAAAACTTGGTATAAAACATTTATATTACACGACTCGAAATGATTTATACTACATTTACACAGATAAAATGATTTATACTACACAAAAACTTTTATACCATCAACTATTGCTACACAAATTGGTGGATCATACTTGGCATAAAACACTTATACCTAGCATAGAACACTTATACCAACTATTTAACCCACACAAAAAATTGGTTTCGTGCATTTATACCACTTTTATACCACAACCACTATACAAAAATCGATGCATTATTGTTTTACACTACTTTTATACTTGGTATATAGTGCCTACACAACAAATTGTTGCACACAAATCATTTGTGTAAGTTTTTTATACCGCTTTATACATGATATAAAACACATTTAATGTTTTTATACCACAAACTGTTGAACCTGACATAAGCGCTTATAACATTTTTGTATCAAAAAATATTGAACATAAATCATAGGTATAAGCACATAATACCACTTGTATACCTGGCATAAAGCGCTTATACCATGTTTATACCATAAACTATTGTACACAAATCATCATTAAAATCTTTATACCACTATTGTACTTGCTATAAAACACTTATACCACTATTATACCTCAAACTATTCCTCATAAATCTTTGATATGAACGCTATATACCACTTGTATACCTCATATATTGCATTTATACAAGCAATTTAAAAAATATATTATTTAAAATACGTGACACAAAATATTCTGAAAGCATATGTCGAAAAAGTTGGAAGTTTATTAAACATAATTGATTTAAGATGAAAAATTCTAATTAAATGGGAGAAATGAGTGTTTTTGGAGATGTGAAAGAATAAGTAACACCTTTTCCCTCGAAAAAGATTTGAGAGAAAATCCCTCTAAATATAAGTGTTTGACTAGTTCGATTTTTAAATATAATAATCAAGTGTTCTCAATTAATTAGGTGAATGATATGGTGACTTCTTTTGTTTTTTTTGCAAAATTACTTTGCCCTTCGGATTATTATGCAAGTTAAAAACATAAAAATTTCAATTATGTCATGGTAATACATATGTATATGTTATTTGGATCAACTCTGCTCTGTTTCATCAATTTTGAAGGTTCCTGTTGAACTTAGTAGCTAGCTTCACTGTGACATACCCTTCCTCTGTAGCTTCATAATCAGTTATGCACCACAAATTTTGCAGCCTTACCAGAAGCCTGAAAATCAGGATCATACACATTACAAATTGTACACTACTCGAAAACAGATATTCACATTCACCGGTTATAAATTGCCTCATGGAATCATCGTCAAAACAATAAACAGGTTCAACTCAGACAAATAAGATAATATCGATTCCTTTCTACTTTTTTTTCGGTACTTGATCATTTTCTAATTCAAAAAATGATTTATCCAAGTGCTCCTACTTCATGAGCTGCTTTCTAATAAAATTGAGGAAGAAAGAACTTACAATGGAAGGGTGTTTGAGAATGGAAATGTTGCAGAAATTGTTTGCAAGATCGCGGGAGAGAAGAAGTCTCGAGTGTGGAATGGTCTTCCAAGTCTCTCCTAGAGCTGGCTTTGGAGTACCTCCTTCTCCTCCCACCATATGGTTGGTCAACTGTTTGACCAAATCATAATGCAAAGCAGAGAAATAGTGCTATTCAATTGATTACTACTTTGTTTAATATTATGATTATCTAAGACATTATTAGCCTGTTTTCTAAACAAGTATCGTTGTATTTTCAGAGATTCTACAACTACCTACAAAATCTGTGAAAATGAAAAGTAAAGACTTACCAATACTGCAATATTATGCTCATGTGCTAACTTTTTAAGCAAGATGCCAGCAGATGTCATCAAAGCATGTCCTGTGAAAAACTCCAATATTCATCAACTTATGAATTCTTATAAACCTTACTCGGAATCATGGAATTCAGAGATAAGAATTCGTTCCATTTTTTAGTGAAATACTCAATTTGAAATGAAAAGGGGTTATAACATGGAACTGATAATCTATTATCCAGTTTGTGTGAATAAATAATGGAATTCCAAATTCCACTTATTTAATGACAGAGAAACCTATATACCCAGGAAAGGATTCACTAGGACACAACCAAACTCATACAATACATATCCAATTTTTGTCTTTCTAGGCTGCTGTTGACTGCTGACATTGGGTGTATAATAACGGTCAATTTGTTGTATAGGAATTAAGCCATCTAAATAGTTGCCCTAAAATGATTCAGCCAGATTCCTGACAATAAATTAATCAAGTATGATATGATGTGCACATAATAAGATTGCATACCTTGTGAGCCACTGCCACCAAGTATTGGGGAAATCAACGACGAGATTGAATCGACGATCAATAATTGCACTTTACGGTCTCTTTCATTTCCCTGAACGAGAAATCAGGGTTGAAATTTGAATAACATGGAAGTGATATTTCCAGTAGAAGTACAAAAAAAGTTTGCATTGGTATTAATGGATACCTGGGATCTCAAACTTATATCTAGCTGATGTAGGACCTCAAACATGGAAAATATGTCGTACACAGAGTGGCAAAGAATGTTGCTCAATACCCTCTGAAATACATCGTTTCAAGACAAGAGCAACAACAAAAGAAAGAACTATATTAGATGGAAACAATGACATGATAAACAATCGAGGAAAAATGATTAAACTCTAAAATATTTTACCTGATTAAATGCAGAACCAGAGATTCTACGAACAAAGTGTTCAATTCGTTGAGGAGAAAAAGAGTTGCCTGTGTCCATATAAATAACGCTTCCAATTTCTAGTTTCGCAACATTTGCAGTTACATGTAGGCAAACCTTAGCACAATTGAGTGAATATGCTTAGATATGCCTCTAATGAAGATCCCCAAATATTAATTTGTTTCCTAGAAACCAAAAACACTCACTAATGGAAGATGCTGTGATTATTAATGCTTCAGCCATGAACATGGCAGGCATCAAAGCTATAATTTCTATTATCAATACTTGTGGTATTTGGAATGAAAGAGTTCTTACTTGTGTTTTACCAGATGATGATAGGCCAACTAATTCTGTCAAATGTCCCTGCCGAATTCCACCTCCCAGAAGAAAATCAATCCTGATGCACAAAAATCAAACCATAAATAAAGATCATAAGACCAATTTTCTATTAGGCAACAACAATGGGGAAACGAGAATACCCATCCAATCCAGTGGATAGAACACGTTTATTCTGTTGAGCATCTTCCAATAACTGCAAACCATTGATCCACGGTTGGTGTAACCTATCTATGATACAAATTACTTGGCTAATTCCCTGATTACTCGAAGCATAAATTGGACGAAGTACGGCATAATTAAATTGCTGCAATAAAATTATAAGCAAGAATCGTAATAATGAAGGCTTCAACAAAGAGAAACCTAATCCAACCACCTCTTTTAGTCTGTGTGGATTGGGCTCTTTTTCGGCCAATGCAACCAACAAGTTGAGGTCTTGTATGAGGAAATCTTCGACTGATGACGAAAAGAAAAACAGAAATTAGCAATTGCCAGTTAAAAAATCTACTTTTTCATTTCTTCAATTTCAGGGGAACCGATGAAATTACGCATCAGAAGGAAGCATGAAACGTGTTAGATAGATTAAAGGGACAATGCGAGAAAACAGAAAGAAATGAAACCAGTGAGAACTCCATGAGAAGCACAAAAGGACTGGAAATTGGAGTCCAATAAAGAATACTCAGCCTCAAGAGATTTCAAGGGCGCCATAATCTTCTTCGCCTCAATAGTCTACTCGATTAATATTTTTTGCAGAAGTTACGAATGGGCCTCAATTTTTCGTAGTTTTCAAACTTGCCCTCGTGGCTTTCTAACATATTTTCAAATGCACCTTACCCTCTAAATTTGGTTTCATTAGTCGGGTCACATCCCCAACTAGCAAAAGGATTAGATATATTCTCATTTTGGCAAAAATGAACTACTTCGATGTCATGTGTCCGAATCTGATTGGTTTCACTTTTCAAAGATGTTATATTTCTAATTTTTCACTCTCCAATTAGAAGTTGACACGTGACATTTTGGAGGCAAACTAATGCATTTTTACCAAATTGAGGTAAGTGATCATTTTATAAGTTGAGGGTGGCTTCCGGCATTTAAAGCCAGGTTGAGGGTAATGATAATGGATAAAGGCTCAGTTTGGTTATACGATCACAAATTGATTTCTGGAAAACTTCATTTTCAAATTTTCAAATTACTCTTATAAACAGCAGTGATGATTTTAAAAAACAAGTCAGACAGTTTCTAATAAAATAATATGAAGGATTAAAACGTATTGTTCAAAGCAAAATATATAAGTTTATAAAAGTCTGTTTGATATTGCTTTCTAAGTTGTTGTCTCATTTAATTGCTCTCACAAACTTGTTATAAAACTGTATATTTTAACTTTGAACAACACATTTTGATCATTCATACTATTAAATTAGGAACTGCCTAACTTGTTTTTTCTAATATCAACTCTGCTACTTACAGGAGAGCTTGAAAATGTAGCTTTTCAAAAAACCAGCTGCACAGCCAAGCTAACCCTAAAAATTTTATGAGAATAACTTATTAGAACAAAAGCTTGAAAAACAATATCAAACAAGCCGAAATATTCTCAAGTTACAAAAATGATATATTAGCTAAATGAGGCTTCCTGTAGTTCAGACGAATGACCTCAAAAAGGACAGTAAAACATGCAACAACAAAGTTCATATTAGTGTTGATCTTTCACTAAGAAACCAAAACAGGGCTACAAAACAAAATTCTGTAATTTCATTTTAATATTACATCTGTATTTAACTCAGTATTACGAAATGAAAATACAAAGAAACCGAAAAAAATCAGCGAATATGAGAACTCAAAAAAAAAATCTTCTACCTACACAAAAATGTGATTTCATATATTCTCCTTTTGCAGTAAATTGCAACTATTTTACTGCTGCAATATCAATATGATGTTATCCAGACTAGGATTAAATCAGTCCTTTCAGTCTATTGATCAATGCTTCCACATCTACAACAAACAACAGCTGCCAATCACCCCCACAAAATTAGATGCCGGAATCTCTGACGTCAAGAATTCAACTTTTCTGGTATAGAATCTCCATTTTGTGTATTTTGCGCATCTGGGGTCTTTCGAGGTGCAGATTTTAACAAGTTTTTTGCATACAGAGAACCAAACACGATGACCTGATTCATCAATGTAAGAAACTTAGTACCATCACACTTTCCAAAAAAATAATGAAAACAAAATTGGAATTTAGACTTACTGCTCCAATCCATTGTTCCCAGCTCATAGGATGCGAAAACCATACACAAGACAGCATAATGCTCACCAACTGGATGATCCCAACAAGAAACAAGATTTCAACATTTGTCAGAAATCGCTAAGGGTGAAGAAAACGCGAAAATTCTAAGTCTACCTGTCTTGTGGTCATTATAGCCGCGAAAGTGAGAGCGCCAAATGTGCGAATTGTGTAAGAAATAAAGAATTGACTTGCCGTTGCTACCTGTGAGGTAAGACATTGGATCTCAATTTAGGCGGTGACTTGGAACAAGTTTGCATAAAGGGTAGAGAAGTTGGTTCAAAGATCGAACTACGAAAATGCACTAGGGCACTTGGTAAGTAAAGATCACTCACTGTTGAGAGCAACACAATGTCGAAGAAACAGTCTTTATGGCGATAAACAAAGTCTACAGCTAGAAGTAGATGCCCTTGGATTACTAATCCTGCACATTGATGGAATAATTAACTTAAGCAAATTCATCACCCAGCAGTTATGTATATGACCAAATATTATCTCAATATATGCAACATAAATACCATACTGTGTCTGCAGGGTAAATTTTTGTACACTTGTAATAAAAATTTAATCAAGATACACATAATACAGCCATTCAAATGAAATGAAGGCTCTAAATTTGAATACGTAAATGTACTAATAGATTCAAATACACTCTAGCTCACTAGCTCGTGTTATATTTCATTTTTATCATTATACAGATAAAATGCCAAGTAAATGCAGATGAAGAATGAATGTACAGAAATTATACTGGGAGCTGTGTATTTCAAGTACCCTGCTTTTAAAAGAGGACATTTGTTCCACTCACTATTAAACCCATTATCTCTCCGATCATCTTTCCTCTTTTGAAAGCAGGGTACTCGAAGTACGTGGTTCCCAGTATAATTTCCCATGAATCTACAGGTTTATGAGAAAAACATGTTTACAGAATCAGTGTATCAAGATTAAACGTGTCAATAGCCACAGCATGAATTATCTGCAAAATATATAGCCACAAGCCCATAACTAGAAGACATGCATGATTTATTCAGAAAGACAGAAAAATTGGGCATCATAGGAGAAAAGCTCACCAGTGAAACTGAGTAAACAAGAGCATAATGTAGTGTAGAAAATTTGGTTGTGTATCTCCATATCATAACCTTTAAATAGCTTATCTTGGAATGTGCTTGTGAAACCGTCAAATCTGTTATACCGAGAAAAATGCAATACATCATCCTACGTGGATTTTCTTAAATTATTCACTACAGCCATTTCAAAGATATGCATATAAAATTCTATTTTAATTTTCTTATGGTAATTACTTGTATAAAAGAATACAAACATCATCAGTATTTTAAGCATTCAAAGAAAATGTATCTACTTTTTTTGTAATATCATAATATAGAATCCCGTTAATTTTGAGGCATCAAGCATCAGAGTATTATTCATGACCAAATAATCAGACATTAACACGTGCAGATTGCAGAATAAATTGATTTTTATCTTTCTACAGAAAACAAAGTTAGTAAAAGAGATAATATCAGAGATTCAGAATACTTAATATCATGATTGATGAATAAATTGATTCACATCTTTTCTTCATAAAACAAAGTTATTAACAGACACAAGATGAGAATACTTATATAATGAAGAAAAGGAATTTAAATCATTACCCAAGATAACCAAGCATGAGGCTGACACCCCAGACAGTATTTTCTCTTCCTCTGCTATATGGACTAATATCACTTCCAGCCTAAAATCAATAACATGGTAAATGGGGATCAGTGCATACTTTGGAGTTCAAAAATGACAAAAAGAACACAAACATAAGTTATGATGATTAAAAGAGAACCAAGTTATTACCGGAAAAAGAATGAATATGGAACAACCCAAAGTAACCAGGAAAGCTACCAAGTAATCCATTCCCTTATATCTCTTTTGCATAATGGCCGTGCCCCAAATCTGGTAGAAAATGATTACAAAAAAAACCAAATCACACTTCACCACCAAATATAAACTCAAGTAAAAATTGAACGAAAAGAAAAAAGGGAATGGCATCATGGATATAAAGGTTCCATCATTGCACAAGTGAAATCAATTTATGAAGCAATGATGAATAGTTCTAATTCCGTGCTACATCATGATCACAAGTTTAAAATGTATTTATAGTGGTAGAACCAACCGCAAAGTACAGATGAGTTTGTGAAAATTAAAGATAAAAGACATTTGTGGTAGTAATGGTTGACAGGATTTCCTAGCATTTCTGATAATTGACACTAACCCTCAATCTGATAAGAAAAGCTAGAAGTCAATTTAAAAACAACTGATCAATTCATTGTCTTTAACACTTATATGAAAACAGCCCATGCAATTTCCATTATCCCAAAGTATTCGTAGCGAAAAGTCCAAAGTGGCTTTTCTCATTTTTGTACACAGGTTCAACAAGCTGAGAAAAAACAAATTACTCATTCATGATTAATAGCTTAGCATTCCATCAAAAAAAATTTTGCTTAGAAAATTTGATGGTTTAAGGATACAAACGCTCCCTTCCCCAACCCGAAAAAACCTCAGCCTACATCACTTAATATGGATAAGCTGATGGATAAAACTCAAGCAAAGAATGGAAACAGGAAGTGCTGATCTCTTAAAACTTAATGAAGCACATAGAATAATTTGGAATATCTAGCTTAGCACATAGAATGATATCGAACATACCATGACAGGAATCATTTTAGCACACTTTGCAAGTGTTTGAACCGGAAAACTGACATATTTGAGGGCCTGCAAGCAAGCTCTCCTCATTAAAATAAATACACAAACATATTTTTCAGTAATTCATTTGACATCTCGTATTTCTGTTAATATCACTTAAGTAATGCTAGTTAGAAGACATGCAATTTACAGAATAACTATATAAATGGAAATCCACAAGTTGTATACCTCATACTGGCAGGTTGTAGTTAATATATTGGATACTGAAATTAGGCAGTACTTGTAAACCGGAGCAACAGGATCCAATGCTTTTTTACTTCCCTGTAAAACATAGCAAGAAAATTTAAGCACCCTAACTGGTTTAAGCCATCCCTGAAAGTATAATATAACACTAGAATCTAGAAATAAAACTTCTCACCAGTAAAACTATGGCAGAAACAGCGGAGGTTGTGATGCGGTTACAGAAAACAAGAAACAGCGAGTACTTAAAAAACTCCTTATTTAACCCATAGGGAACTCTCATGATCTTTTCCTGCATAACTAATTTCAATTAACAGATTTGAAATAAAACCCTAAGCCGAATTTGAACAATGCAAAACCAAAAGGAAGCGAAATCTGGATTTCACGGAACATACAACAACAATACATTCCTAATCCCTACATAGGCAAAACGGTTTCGATAGATAAAACATCAAATATCCAGATAAGAAATGAACAACAAAGACTCCAAGTTTTTCTCCAAAAAGTAAATAAGAAAATCCAAATTGTTAATGTGCTACGAATTCAGCTGAGTTCTGGAAGTGAAAAAGCTCATTATTCAATTTCATATGAACAAGATATATACAAAAAGAAAAGACCTGTAAAACACCATAGATGACAAGGGTAGTCATGATTCCAGATACAGCGAAGACCCCTTTCCAGAGCTTATTGTCGGTAACAGCAGCAGACGACAACAAATCGGCCATCGCCCCATCCACCAATAGAAAAATTAACACCGCATCTAAAAGAAGTTATGTAAACAGAAGCAGAGAAAAAAGGGAGGGTGGCCGGCGGGAGGAGTGAGGCGGCGATAGAGGATCAGAAAGGCGGGAGAGGGAGAGTGAAGAGTGAGGGTGTGTAGAATAAAATAGATTAACGAGAGAGAGACGGAATGACAGAGAGAGGCCTTCCCCTTTCGGTTTCTCCGGCGACTTTTTCTCTGTTTTGTTTTTCTTGGTTTTGCTTCTTCAAATACTGAAGAATGCCACGTCACCTCCGCATGTATTTTCTTTCTGTGCGTGCAAGAGATTTTGAGTGAGTAATCCTGTGCGGTACGAGTATTGAAGTATTGTACACCGTCGCACTTCTTGTTTTAAAAAGTATTGTGTGCTAGTAAGACGGCGAGTAACTCTAGGTTGTCCTTGCAAACCAATTCTTTGATGAAATGGAAATAATTGAATTCATTTAAAAATATTCAATTTTCTCAAATAAATTTCTTTGTTCGAAAATTTAATTTATATTAAAGAATTTAATTTGTTGTTATAATATATTAACATTTTTTAAAATAACTTATACAAGCATTTTGACTTCTTCAATTGAAAAATTATAAGAAGGTAAAATGATAAAAATAATATTCAAAGGCATTAAATGAATTCGTTTGAAATCTTGTAATTTTATGCAAGACTTTTATTCCTCGCATCCAAAAAAATTCAAATTTTGCATGATTTGAACTCTATTAAAATTTATTTGATTCTAAATAAGAGAATTTGACAAAGTGAATTTAATTCAATTGAATTCTTTAAATGGACGTTTCCAAACACATCACTAAGGTTAATATGAAAATTAATTGAATTTGCGTTTATTTAACTTTTTCAACATATTATATGTTATAAGTTCAACTAAAATCAGAAATTCATTGAAAAAATATTAAAGAATATTATAAGCATTTAAGATAAAAAAGTGTAAATATTTATTAATTCTTGTATAATATAATATTCATCACGGGTATAAAATTTGTTTAAGTGTTTTATTTTAATCTCTGTTATCTCAAAATTCTTATTTTTCATGGTTTAGGCTACATCGTTTATCATTTTGAAACTCAAAACGAGATTTCTATACTGAGAACACTTTGATGTGTATTTGTTTTACCAGTTGATCTATTTTTTTGTGGGTTAAACATATTGAACTAAGATTATTGAATATATTACTATCTTGAAAAATTACGTCTAGGCTCCGCTTAGGCAGAAAAATCTAACGAGGCGGTGCATAGGCGAAAAAAAATCTCATTAGGTGATGCCTAGGCGGTTATATATCAACCAAGGACCTTGCACACTAGAAATGAAAAGTTGGACGGCAACCATCAAAATGGAGTCTGGGTGGGACTAGACGGGTATATTTAAGACAATGTTCTTTTATAATCATAAATTCTATTATATTTAATTTTACTTATTTGTTGAGTCCAAATTACAAATATTAAATTTATATAGATGGTTGAAATTGATTCAATTTTACAATTTTACTAAGTAATTCACAAATTAAAAAAACCTTTATTCATCAATTCATGACCAGAAATTGAATTGATAAACTTTTAAAATGTAATTTTAATATCAACTTAAATTGAACATGCTGAAAGGAAATGTTCTAGCCTTCAGAGATTAATTTGTGAAAAGAGTCAATTGCATGTAAGCTTCAAATATGGATCATCATTCTCTAATTTTTAGAATTGGTAAGGTTGTATCACAACTATCAATATTTGATATTTATTGATGTGAACCCTAGATTGCGAAAAATGGAGTAAAATTAAATGGAGTGAAATTAAATCTTAACAATTAATATCAACTTTAGGTTGATTAACACAAATTATAATGTAACTTACCACTATATTTATTAAAGCTTTGTTCTCTTCAACTTCTGAAATCTAAATTGAACTGAACTTAACTTAAACTTAATTGAACTGAACTGAACTTATTTCAGTGTAAATTTATAACTACGCATAGCTGAACTTAACTGAACTGAACCTAACTAAATTTAACTGAACTGAACTTAATTGAATTGTAGTTGAAATTAACAGAGCCTAACACTTAATTTGAGTTGATTTAGTAACGTATGATTTAGTCGACTTAATTTGTATGAATTCAGTTGGATTACAATTAAATATATAAAAAAAATTTTATCATCAAACCTTATATTTTAACCCATTTTAGGTGGCGCAGCTTATCAAATTAAAATTCAATTACTCAAACATGAAGTTGTATGTATATTTTTTTAGTAAGAAGGAATTTACAATTAATACTGAATTATGAGTAAATCTTTACTGATTAATTGGTAAAAATCAAACAAATCAAACAAAAGATTTTACCAAATTCAGAAAAACATAATCTCATCAAATTGGAACTTTGTGAGATAGGAAAAAACTAGTCACATGGATAAGAGTAAAACATAAAAACAATAACAATTATGCAAAATAAATTCTCTTACATTATCGCAGATCCACGATCATGAGAACTTTAACGTAAACAGTAAATCATAACATCGACGAGTTTGCAGATCCGGAACAATCTTGCATAAAAGAAATAGATCTAGGCACGTAATGTGAAATATCAACACGTATCTCTAACAAAAATAGATGGAACCCAACCCAGCATCAAACTTATTAAAATCGTGTTATGTAGCATTGAATCTACAATTAAGAAAGACAATCGCATAAGTGAAACTCAATAAAAATATTAATTATAGTTTATTTAACATGAAAACTAAATCCACGGAAGGTAGAAAAATCATAATATAAAATAACTGATTAGGAGGGAAAACTCCTCCTCAAAGAAAGGATGGGGCAAGGTTGTGGCTTTTTAAATTTTCACTGTTTATAAATCGAAAAAATGTATTAAATGATTGATATAAAAAAAAACCTTGCTTGAGACGGACGCAAGTCACGCAACTAATGCAAATGAGTAAAGAGAATAGGTGGACGAAATGATTGAATTTCAATTAATATAATAAAATAACAAACAACCAACTGTTTTCTTCTTTTTAATTTACTTCCCGCGATTAAATATTCATGTGGCATTCCCATTTAATGGCAACAATTAATATTCTTTGATGGTTCTTGTACATCTATAGCTCATTGAAATGCGAGATTGAAAAACAGAGTATTACCACATCTACAATGAATTGTTTGTTTTATTATACTTCTAAACACGTAAGCAAAAGTAGATATTTGATCAAAAGTTGCTTTAATAATAAATTTTTTATTTTATTAGAGATAATTATTTATCGAGGTTCAAAATTGAGATTATATGTGTTCGAGTTGTATGCTTTAAATGTTGTTACGGTTCTTAATAATGATTCCTTTTAGCCGGTGAAGATTTTAAGGATCTTATTAGTTATTTTCAAATTTTTGAGTAGTTTACACTAATATATCTGCGAATCAAGTCACACATTCATTACCTAGGACAGCTGATTCTTTGACAAGTAAAGTCACTTGGATTACTTTATGTCCAACTTTGATTAGGGTTGTAATCGATTCTGATTCTATTTGAATGACTTTCTTCTTCCGTGAAAAAATAATAATATTTTTGATATTATTATATTTTGAAAAAAAATACAATTCACACTTAACTAGACAATTTATTATGACTCATTTTTTCAAAAGTATCATTGTCTATTTAACCACCTCATCATTGTGAACTTCTATCCACGTGTCACATCATTGTAGATACCACTATCTACTAAAGATGCCTTTTGATAAAATATTTGTTCATAACATGGTATAAGTGGCATGTTTCCCCCCTAAACTTATTGAAAGTTCTCTTAATCCCTAAACTTAAGAAAAAAATGCACCAATTTACCTTTAAACGCACATGTCAAATTCTAGTTGTTTAATTTTCCAAAGATGTCACTTTCTGATTTATCTTTAATAAACCTTCGCTTGGAGTTCATGACAAACTTGTACACTTTTCAATGAGAATGACTAGGGGCGGTGACAGGGTGGGGGCTGAGCTGAAGCCCCACCCCAATCGTCAGAGGTTCCATGTATATGTATTTTTCAACCACACCCTTCATTGATGAAATTTTGCAAAACATAAGGTAGGATATGAAGTGATAAAGGAAAGAATGAAAACAATATATTTAAAGTTTAATGTGAAGATATATTAAGGAATTTTAATAAAATATCATTAATAAAAATTTAATTTGATGATTATTCAATTTCAACCATTTTCGTTATTTGTTTCTTAATTACAATCTTTTAAAAATCTTTTTGGTTATGTGTATCTATTTTTCTTATATTTCTTTTCTTTTTGTTTATTAATCCATAACACTGTTTTCTTCAACTACAATTCAATTAAGTTCAATTCAGTTAAGTTCAGCTATGTGTAGTTATAAATTTACACTAAAATAAGTTAAGTTAAGTTAAGTTCAGTTTAGTTTAGTTCAGTTCAGCTTTCAGAAGTTGAAGAAAACAGGACCTAAAAATATAATAGTATTAAATTTCGAATAACAAAAAGTTCATAACTACTTGACGATTAAAATATTAATTTATTTGAAATTTTTTTCTAAACAAATTACACAACATTAATTATTTACTAGACTAAAATATATGATTGTCAGTCAATGGTTACCGAGTGGAGAGCCACATTGGGGTCCTGGTTTCGTCATTGATAATGACATGTAGAGGTAGTCACCCACCCGACGACTGGGAAACACCATGTTAGAGGTCTTCTAACAAGATTTTTTGCCTCTGCAAGGGCAGCCAAAGTCGCCCCTATAGAGGTTGAGGATGAAACTATTAAATCTATTCTATTTCTCTAATCAAAATGGCATAAAATGACATGCCTTTATTGTCTTATTTACTCCTCATTATTGCGATTACGCTGGGTATTGAGATTGTTATCTACTCAATTGATTAATTGAGTCAGAGAGTATTTATACTTACGGTTACATACACAATTACATTAGTAGTCCTTAATTATATGTTTACACATAATATACTTGTATATTACAATATTATCTATCATGCCCCCTCAAGTTGAGTCGAGTTGAAAACAACACCAACTTATCACGAAGTATACAGAACTACGCACTAGATAGAAACTTGGTAAAAATATCGACAACTTGATCATCAGTGGAAATGTAGCACACTGTTAGCTGCTTGCTTGCTACTCATTCAAAAAAAAAAGGAAATCAAGTTCAAGATGCTTAGTCCGATTGTGATAAATCATACTTGTAGTAAGATGCTGAAATGATCACACTAAAGAGCAGGACTCACAAGCGAAATTAATTGAGTATTAGTTAAAATCATACCAATCCATGACAATTCTGATGTTGTCGTGGCCAAAGCTCGATATTCGGCCTTTGTGGAAGAGCGGGTTATCGTCCATTGCTTACATGCAACCCATGAAACAAGATTTGTACCAATAAAAATCGTATAAACCGTAATAGATCTATGATCTTATGAGTCTGCTGCCCAGTCAGAGCCCGAAAACGCTTGCAATGTGTTATCAATTGAGCCGGGTAATGCAGTCCATGATGTAAGGTAGTCTGTAAATAGGGTAATATAACCTTGAGAGCTTGCCAATGTGCTTTCATTGGAGCATGCATAAATTGGGCAACCTTGTGAACCGAGGAGGCGATGCTAGGTCTGGTGATGGTCAAGTATTAAAGGCCCCCAACTAGACTACGGTACAATGTGGCATCTTGAAACAGTGCGCTGTCTCGCATGGACAAGCGGACTATTGGACTAGCTGGAGTCGAAACCCCTTGAGACAATGACATCGATGCTCGCTTTATGTTTATATAAGTCCAAGAAACAGCATCAACGATGGAACTCTTGCCAAGAAAATACTTGGCCTGCCCCAAGTTTTAATGGTAAACCATGACTAGAGTGCGTGGGGTGAAAATATTTCTATGTATTATTCTATACACTATAGCATACATTTTTTCAAATTGGACTATAACTTTCAAAATAAAGTTTTATTGTATTTTAGTAATCAAAAGAATTATTAGAAATCTGGAACTTAATATAATTTTGAGTTTATCGCACCTTAATGCTTTTTAACTGTATAGTATAACCATTTAGACTCCGAAAATATATTATCTTCTCTTTTCTTTAATTATAAAATGACATGCTAAGATTTAGATAATTAAGTATTAATTATATTTTATATTACTTTTTCAATTCAACAAAAAGTTATTTCTGGTTCTCATTTTTAACAATTTTTAAATATTATAATTACTTTACTTTTTTTGTCCAGAACATTTTACCATCGTCGATTTTAATATATTGCAATTCATGTATATTCGTGAGAGTTTTGCCTCCGCAGTGATGAATATCAATTTGAAAAGTTCAGGGACAATAGACCAGTTGGTCCAAGTTCAGGTGGACAACAGTGTATCTAGCCTGTAATTTTCACACACGGTAAATCCATGTGGTCTTAAGCATGCGTATTTTTCAATTTTTACTAGAAGACTAATGTTAAAATGTTTTAAAATTTGTGAATTGGAAATATGAATAAACATTATTTCATCCCATATGAAATCAAATACGTTTACGAAGGAGACTGGATGGTGGAATATGATTATGATTCTCTACCATATTAAACTAAAACTTCTAAAAATTAATAAATTATCATATCATAAAATCAAAACACAAATTTTAAGAGAATCATAATGTGTACTTTAAGTGAATCACGGATAACCATCATAGGAAAAGGTTAAACCATTTCTTAAAATAATAGTATTACCTCATTTTTTTAATAATTGTTTTTAAACCTTTTGAAATTTTCTGAAATAAATGTCATCTTAGGATTCTAATGCACATTTTGTTCATTTAATTTTTAGTTAATGCTCATTAAAAAATGACAAAAATAATGAAAAATCCAATCAAACTTTTAAATTAACAAAAAAACATAGGGTACATACATATTTGTATTGTCTTAGTTAATATGATATTGACATTAACAAACAACAAGAAACATTTTTCTAAAATGGAATGGAGTATTTGGGACTTATGTTTCACACTCGTCTAGGATCCAAATTATCATCTCATAAGTGAATTCTCTGTTGGAATAACCGGTCTACCATGACCAGGTCTATCGGGTCAAAGGATCAGGTCCAATTTAGTAATTTGGATTAAATTGAAAAGTTATAGAATTTAAAGATTTAATTGTGAATAATCAAGAATCCAAGGACTCGATGAGAATTAATCAAATTCCAAATTCTATATATATATAGATTGGACGTGTAAAATGTATGATAATTCATTATCATTTTTCATTTCTCATTTCATTCCATTTCTCTTTCCCAATCGATTGAATATCAATTATCTTTCATCGAATCTTGTCGAAGGTGTGACTAACAGTTCGTAATCCGATTGAATGTGATACGTTCTTGATTTTGCATACAAATTCTCGAATCCGGGCATCGAAAAAGGTATGAATCCGTTTTTATTTATTCTAATATTCTCAAGTGATTAATTAGAGTGGTGTATGTTTTTATTAATATTTTGGGTAAAGAAGACAAAAGAAAAATCAATCAATTTTTATCAATGAGTTTAAGAGTTTTGGATAAAGCGTCACATTAATTAAATACTTTTATGAGGAAAAGAAAACAAAAACAAAAACAAAAACAAAAATCTATTACACAATCCAAAACTTGAGGTGGGCTTTTGTTAGTCTACATGTCGTGTCCTGCCCAAAACTTCTCACACCAGTAAACCATTTTATTTCCATGGATTGCTCTTTACATTCTCACATTTCCTTTCCACAAATATTCATCAACTCAAGGTTAATTTCTTCCATAAACATATGATTTTAAACTTTGAAACTGTTTAAATTGTAATTGGTTTTTATTTCTTCTCTTTCAGCTTTAACCGGATTGATGCAGCTCCCCGTGGTTCAGGAATTAGGTTATTCAGACGAAAGCTGGCATGTTGGGCAATGAAAGTTGAAGATGGGAATTTATTTAATGACAATTCTTTAAAGGGTGGTGAAAACGGCGCCGTATTGGGTCAGTTCAAGACAGTCGATGCTGAAATTACTCCAGAAACCATTGATTTCTTTGTGAGTGATGCTGAAGGCGATCCTGATTGCCCATCTCCTGGTTACTCCTCAATTGATCAGGCTCTTAATGCTCTACGCCAAGGAAAGGTATCGATATCTATACTTAGTATAGCTAGTATAAAAGTTGTTACACATGAGTTAAAATTCAATTAATAGAAGTGAATTGTGCAGTTCGTGATAGTTGTAGATGATGAAAATGGAGAAATTGAAGGGAACCTAGTGATGGCAGCATCTCTTACAAGTTCAAAGGATGTTGCATTTATGATAAAACATGGATCCGGGATTGTTTCTGTGGGTATGAAAGAGGAAGATCTTGCAAGGCTGAAGCTTCCTTTAATGTCCCCCGAGACTGAAGATGATGACTCTTCTGCCCCTACATTTACTGTTACTGTGGTAACCATTTCACTATTCTACTCTTTCATTACACTGCTCTGTTAGTCACAATTTGGAGTACTAATTATCCGTGTTTTCTTGGTATATTTCATACGATTATAAATGCAACAAAGTCATAGTCATGTCAATTTTACATATATGTTGATTGTATTGTCTATATACATTTGTATTTGTTGAAAATTGACTTCGAAGCCGTCAAGATTTTATAAGGAAATACGAGAAAATAACATTTTTATGATTATATTTGATCATAAGTGATATAAATTATATTTAGATTTAAGTTATCATTTCTTAATTTTATATTTTATTTGTTTCACACTATGTTTATAAGCTTATTTATAGGTCTCCTTAATTCTAACAGAAAAGGCGTTACTTACAAGGATACTGCATTTTCAGTATTCATATGTTATATTATATGTTCCTAATTGTACTTTATTTCTACAAAAGTGAACAATATTTATCATGTCATGATAAAAAATGATAGTTGTATCACTCATAAACTTCAGGACGCGAAAAGCGGGACAACCACGGGAGTATCAGCAGCAGACAGGGCGAAAACCGTGGCTAGTCTATCAAGTCCAGAATCAAACCCGGAAGATTTCAGAAGGCCAGGACACGTGTTTCCGCTCAAGTACAGAACGGGCGGTGTTTTAAGAAGAGCGGGACATACCGAAGCATCGGTCGATCTGGTAACCCTATCCGGGTTACGACCCGTTTCGCTTCTTTCAGCGATTGTCGATCCCGAAGACGGGTCCATGGCCTCCCGTTCCGCTCTAACAAAGTTAGCACAGGACAACAACATGCCACTCATCTCAATAACCGATCTAATCCGCTACAGAAGAAAGCGGGAAAGAATAGTCGAAAAAAGAGCGGTGTCGCGACTTCCAACGAAATGGGGCTTATTCGAAGCGTACTGTTACGTGTCAAAACTAGACGGAACGGAACATATAGCGGTCATTAAGGGGGAAATAGGAGAAGGAGAAGACGTACTAGTAAGGGTCCATTCGGAATGTCTAACGGGGGACATATTCGGGTCGGGTCGGTGCGATTGCGGGAACCAACTTGATTTAGCGATGAGACTAATAGAGAAAAAGGGAAGAGGAGTGGTGGTTTATTTGAGAGGGCATGAAGGGAGAGGAATCGGGCTAGGGCATAAACTTAGAGCGTATAATTTGCAGGATGTGGGGCACGATACGGTGGAGGCGAATATCGAGCTTGGCTTAGCTGTCGATGCTCGTGAGTATGGGATCGGCGCGCAGATATTGAGGGACATTGGAGTTAGGACAATGAGGTTGATGACGAATAATCCGGCGAAGTTTGTTGGGTTGAGAGGGTATGGATTGGCTGTGATTGGAAGAGTTCCGGTGATGACACCGATTACTGAGGAGAACAAGAGATATTTGGAAACTAAGCGTACTAAAATGGGTCATATTTATGGTTCTGATATTCAAGCACCATCACACGAAGATTGAATCACCTGTTCTTTTCTGTACATTTTTTTTTAAATTGTTGATTATTTGTGTTTTTCATTTTCTATTCTTTCTTACATCATACATGTGTATATTATAGATTATACCCAGGAGAATTTAATATTATTCTCGATATTTGAATAATTTGATCATCAATTACATACAATGTGTATACAGATTTGGACATGGACAAGAAACGTTGCCACCCTGAATTTTCAAATATGTCACATGAACTTGTTTAAAATGCCCTAATTTGCTCTCCTCGATGTCACGTGTCAAGTTCAAGTTGGAGAGAAAAAAATAAAAAAAATGGCATCTTTGAAAAGTCAAACCAAGCAAAAACCGACAAGTGAAAATGAGGGGGCAAGCTGATACATTTAAACAAGTTCAGGGGGTATCGAACATTTTGAAAGTTTAGAGTAACAAATATTCAAGTTCAAAATGTGCATAGTTGTTGTTGGTAAGTCAAGTAGCCTTAGTAATTTCTTTATGTTAATACGTTTGAGACCATTGATGTAGATTATCTTGCATCTAAATTTACCAAAATTGACTCCCATCTTCACGTGGATACTATAATGCCATTTCTACTTGGATTCATGTCCTGTATTAAAATGAGCAAAGGTTCCATCTTTTTATTCACTAACATATTCTTAATTTCATCTTGTTTCTCATAGTGCAAAAAAAAA